>JAPDSC010155283.1:0-18817 GCA_026290005.1 Latrodectus geometricus
TAATATTTGTTAAAAAGTTTCAGGGCCTGTACAGAGGAAAAAAAATCTAATCAGTATTAAAAATGCTATTTTGATATTATATTTGGTCAATAGGAAACTAACTTTTTTTAAATTTGTATTTAGTTATTTATACTGTGAGCATTTAAAATTTTATAATAAAATGTTATTGTTGATCTAATTTTGCCTAAATTATTTTAGCTTGTTTATGTTTTTAATTGTAGCTCTTAATTTTTCATATTTTTATTAACATAATTTGCTACTTTCTGCATAAATTCAGTTCTTTTCTGTACTAGTTCAATATGAGTTTAAAAATTTTTTTTTTTATTTCCTTTATGTAGGGCCACTCCCAAAAACATATGCCGATTTCTGGCGTATGATTTGGGACCAAGAATGCCATGTGATTGTTATGACTACTAAAACCACTGAAAGGGGACGTGTTAAGTGTGGCCAGTACTGGCCTGCTGAAGAGCATTCCATCCAAGAATGTGGAGAATTTGTTATATATAATAGAAGAATTGAAAATTTCACTGATTATGTTGTTACAAATTTGGAGTTAACAAATCGAAATGTATGTTAAATTTTTTCATTATTCTTTGAAAAAAATCTCATTTAAAGCTTATATAATTTAATTAACTTTTTAAACTAACTTTTTTAAAAACTTTTTTTTCAAATTATTATTTATTTTTTTTTTTTTTATCTGCAGCAAAATACTTCTCAAGAAGTTACACATATGCAGTTCACAAGTTGGCCAGATTATGGAGTACCTCATTCAGCTTTGGCAATGCTTGATTTCAGAGATAAAGTTCGTTTGAAGCAAGAAGAAGCAGTTCGTACAATTGGATCCCATTGGCAGGGTCATCCACTTGGTCCTCCCATTGTTGTACATTGCAGTGCTGGCATTGGTAGAACTGGTGAGATGGTTTATTAAATCAGTTTTTTTTTCTTTTATCTTTTTATATTATCATAAAAGACTGTGAAAAAAGATATGATGAAAGTCTACATAATTTATTTGAATAAAGTTTTTAATAAAAGTACTGTAATTAAATTTTGTTTGATATTGTGGTGACTCATCGCATCTTTTCTAAGAAACATTTCAAAAAACACTATAATTGGTGAAGTGTAACCTAAAATCGGGAAATAAAACTGAAAACTGGTCTATCACATTTTTGTGCCAATAATATTTAATTCATAAACTGACCCAACCAATCAGAACACTTTATAGGCAAGGATCGGATACAGAACACTTATTCTCTTAATCTTATTCTAAGAGGACGCGCTGTTTTAGACCTCCTAAGTTTTTGTTCCTATATAGCTTGTGTTGTAAGTAATGTATGTTATTTATTGTAAAAAAATGCCTTTTTTTTGGTAAAAGTCAATATCACAAACATTCACTATAAGGGTGACCCAGAGCTAGCGCATCAATAAATAAAAATCACACAATGCTACTTAACCGAATTCTGCAGTAAGGAGGTGAATTTTGGTCAGTGCTGTGACTCACTTCTACTTTGGAGGAATGTTTACCTAATATGAAGATGAGGCAAAAACGGCTGATATTCCCCACAAACCTGCTCCCTTCTCTCATCGATGTGATGAATTACCACAATATCTTTCTCATACTTTATCTCATGTTTAATTCATATATATTACAAAAATGAAACAGAATCTATTTTCATAAAAATCTAAAGGAAATTTAGTTGTTTCTTTATAGAAACCCAATGTTTTATCAATTTTCTTATGAATTATATTGTTCTGTAACATGTATGAAACATGATTTATGAGGAAAAATATAATATATTGTCTCACTCATAAAACTATCATTTCCTTATCAATAAAATTAATTTATCTAGAAAAATTATGTTAATTGTATAATATTAACAATAAAAATTACTATGGAATATTATATGTAGCCTTAGAATAAAAACAGAACAAAAGTGTTTTTCTTAACTTATTAGTTTACAATGGAAACAAAGATTATTTTGTTTGACAATTTAAATTTTTATCTTGTAAAATATTTCTTCTAATTATTTTATGGTTTTATTTAAACTGAGAAGTTTTTTATTGCAATTTACTTTATATGTAGTAAAAGCATTAATAAGAGTAGCTGTTGGATGTATTGCTTTTACCTTTTTAATTTAAACATTATTTTTTCCAGCTGATAAAAGGCATTAAAATTTGATTGTAATTTTACTGAAGTTTTTTCTTTTTAAAATCAAATATACTGCTTATGTGTAGAAATTGTATATAAAACAGAATTTAACATTGTTTTATCAAATGATGTTAGCTACATTAACTAATTACAAAAATAAAGTTTGATATTTGCTTTATTTTTAATATAGGTACTTTCATAACACTTGATATAAGTATCAATCGATTAGAAGCAACAGGACTGATTGATATTGTAAAAACTGTGGAAAAAATACGATCTCAAAGGGCTTACAGTATCCAGATGCCAGATCAATATGTGTTTTGTCATTTGGCTCTTTTAGAATATGCCCTGTGTAGAGGTTTATTGGAAGATGTGGATCTTTCTGGCTTCAATGATGACGATTCCGAATCTGAATGAATATCTATCCTCATACTCATTTTTTTCTTTTAAAGTGTGTTTATGACACTATAAACTAAATAAGTTGTTAATTGTCCCAGTATAGTTGTGTGATTTGGATATCAATTATTTGATAAAGTTGTGCTGTTCAGATGACAGTTTGTGTCATATTTTTTAAGTGTAGAAGTTATTTTTTTTATTTTTATTTAAAGTTAGCATTTTTAATATCAAAATTATTTTTATTTATTTTTAAAAAAATTAAAAGATTTTTCTAGTTTTCAAAATGTTTTTAAGAAGCATTTGCGGAAGAACAAAAGTAAATTTTGAAGTCATAAAATTTAGAATTCTGTTCTATTCACCAATGTTTCGATATAAATATTCATGATTTTTACTTGTGAGAATTTTCTTATAAGTAAATATTAAAGAGTAATTATTTTTTATGATTTTAAAATGTTTTAAAAGTGACTATAGAAAAGGAAATGGCTTTTTTAGAAGAATAATTTTTTAATTGATTGAAAAGAAAATAATGAAAATAGTTTACTTAATTATGAGAAATGTTCTTCAAAAAACCTATTTTCAAAAATGAATTATATAAACTATGAATGAATGTAAAAGAATTAATAATGAAATTATTATAATTTATACCAGTGCAATGTTATAACAAAATATTGTGGCTTCATAAAAATAGTTTTATAAATCAAAGTATACATGCAAAGGCAACAAATTTAGTGCACACAACACCATTTTGATATTGAATAACAATGGAACAATTTCCTGAAATATTTTTCATTATTCAAATGTAAATATTTCTTGTCAAAATCTTTATTAAAATTTCTTTACATGTATTTTGATTTTATAAGAAAAAATTTAATTAGCAAATACCATAGATATTAACATTTATAAAACTAATAAAGCTATTAAAAAGAATAAAAAAAAATCCCTTCTTTTTGAAGTACTGTTATTTCTTTCAAAGAACTTAAAATTTGGAAGAATAGAATTATATTTTACAGTACATATTTTAATAATAATTTTAAGTTATTAGTAATATAACTTAATTATTAGCTATTTATGACTTAAGAATCAATGTTAAAAATATTCAGTCAAAATTTTTATTTTCATAACTCTTAGTTGAAATCAAATATACCATAATTATCTATAAATTAGCATTTCATTTGTTTTGTACAATTTTAAAAAAGCACATTTTGTTGCATTAAGGATGAATATAGATTAAAAGTCTAATTAGTGTGAGTATAAAGAAATAATATCTATTAAAAAAAACATAACTAAAGTATAATATACTTTAAAAAATATAACCATATGCAAAATTGCATATGGAATTTCTATTATTTTAAGGAATTTGGATTTCTATTCTTTGTTAATTTTATTTTTTAATCATTAAAATATTATTTAATCTTAAAAGTTAAAACAAGTAATATAGTGAAAGCAGGGCAAATTTCTGAAATTGTTTCTTTTAAATTATTCTTTATGTGTCTGCATTTACTGTTGTATGCTTGGTATGTGTAACTTTCTTGATATTTTTTATTAATTATTGGCTATGGGCAAAAATTTTTATCTGTTACCTAAAACTAAAAAAATTAAGTTTTGCTATAGTGGAATAATATAGTTTGGGTTAAGCATTTCAAAATTCACTAGTTTTAGTTCTGGTTATGTTTGATTCATTTGATTTGTATATCATCTTATAGGAATCCTAAAGAAATTGTACAAATTTATCTACTATACTTAGAACTTGATTGACAATAATATCAGTCTTATCATGAATTTCCAAAATTCCATTTATCTTTAAATTTTATTTATTTGTAACTGTCAGATATTTTTGTATTTAATTATAATAACTGCAAAAATTTGCAGCATATTATTAATGATTAATTTATATAAATCATTGCAGCAAAAATAAAAAAATAAGTGAAATACAAATTAGATATTAATTTAAAAAGTTGGCTTCTTTGACTATGCTTATTTTCTCAAAACTGTAAAAAAATTTGAGAAAATAATTATTCTGGTTTTTTCAAATTTTCCTAAAACCATATAAATTTTAAATAGTAGGATAAGAAATGATGAAAAAGTAAACCATTAGGATATACAACAATATTTGTGCTACATTTATTAAAAGTCATTTCGATCTTTTCCCATACCATTTTATAAATGTTCAGTTTTATTTTATGTATGTTAGATATAAATTTTTGAAGTTAGCTACTTTGAAGCTACAATATTTTAATAGAACTTGGCTGTAATGTTGTGTAGAGAATTGTATATAATTTATTTTTTTATCCTATGTTTTATAAATGTTTTTGTTGTTCTTTTACTTGATCTGTGATTTGCTTTAGAATCGAGTGAAATTATGTATTTTATATATGTTGAGCTTATTTCTTAATTATCAAGCATTATTTAATGTGTCTGTATTTTACAAATTTTGTCCTATACTTTTAAGTAAATCAAAATACTTGTGCTTGTTTTACTTATCCAATACAAAATTATATTCTTGTTTTTTTCCCTCCTTTACTTCCTTGCTTGTTGTGTTAAGTTTTTATTGGTGTTTGCAATTTTAATTGCAGTATAAATTTTCGTGGATTGTGTTTACTAAGACATATTAAATTCAAATTTTCTAAAAAAAATATTTGATACAAATTAATTTCAATTATTCCTATATAAAATATCAGTACTTGCCAAATTTATTAATATTTTTCTCATTTCTTGTTTACTTTCTCTCTTTTTATTCTTCTACATTTTATAACATTTAAGAAAAAATAATGTATAAGTTATCTATTATTTCACAAGTAATAGTGTGTCTTACATGACGTTATACAAATTTGCCATATATTTCAATACATTATTACCATTTTTTGATACATTTACTTTTTAATCCTATTAAAATCAAATTCTTTATGATGAATATATTTTGACAGCATACAGGGACAGTATAAGGCTGTTTTAAGGCATTTTAATATCTACTGTGTCAGTTGCCATTTGATAGAACTTTCATAGATAGTGGAATTTATTCATATATTGCAAGGGGAAAACCCAGAAAAGTCTGAGTGGTCTTTAAAAAATATGCACGCAGAAGCAAAATGCTCATCTCCCATTGATAAACAGTTGGCGAAATTGTCCCTGCGATCTTTTGCTCTTAAGAGCATTGTCCTTCTATTTGGACATGGTGAGAGCTACTGTAATGATTACACTTAATACCAAATCCTGTATTTATTGTGTAATTGCTGTTTGTAATTAACTTCTTTATGTTTTACTTTCTTATAACAAAGCCCAAACAATATTGTATTTTATTTTATGCATCTGATAATGATTTCATAATATCTTTATTGAAGTTTAAAAAAATTTAACGAGTAAAAAGAAAAATATTTATTGATCTCATTCTAATGTGATACATTTTTAATATTAACTGGGAATTCTCTAAAGACGGAAATTTTGCTTTGACAAAATTTGCCATTCTTCAAGAAGTTCTCAATGTCCTTGATTAAAATAAAACATGTTTGTAATGGTTAATCATTACATTTATGGAAGAATGATGTTAAAAAGTTCCAGAATTTATTGTTAATACAAAAAATATATTTATATTAATTCCATTATCAAAACAATAATTAACATGCATCATATCATCTAGAGAAAATGCCGTTGTGGTTGATAATGTCTTTTCTGGAAGTATTTAAAAGATCATTAAAATCGCAAAATTTTATTGTAAAGTATTTACCATTTCTTTCATTATAAAATATCTCAAAAATTTTTATTATTTTATTTGATTAATAAACAAATTTATAATGTCATTCATAATGAACTCTTTCATTTTGTTTTTTTATCAAAGATACTATTTTGACACATATTTAAATTTCTTATTTTTGTCTGAAAAAATTGCAAGATCATTATTAAATAATTGTCCTAATGAAAATTAGTTGTACAACAAAAACAAATCATGAACATTTTATTCTAAATTATTAATTTAAGTTTCAGCAATCAATGAATGTACATTAAAATTTTGATTTATTATTTCATTTAGAATAAATTTACAATGCTTTCTAAATTACACCAAATTATCAGTTTTCCTCATGTTTTATGATATTTTGAACTTGCATTTGTTTTTTGAACTGTAAAAAAATTACTACCATATTTAATTTTTTTCCTAATCTTTCATAATTTTTTTTATCTTTATATGTTTTTATTTTTAAAAATATTGAACACACACACACATATAAATGAAAGATTATTGCTTTTGAAATAAGTTTTCATTGATTTTCATTTTTAATAAAAATGAGTGAGATGCTCTTTAATTAAGTAAGTAAATATTTATTCTATTACATAGTTATAAATTTATATATTTTCATTTTTTATGACACATTCATGAATGAAAATTTTATATTCATTTTTTTTATTTCAATAAATAATCATAAAATCAAAACCTTTTGTACCTAAAAATAACCATTTTCTCCATTTATTATTTCATTTGCAAAAAAAAAAATGAGGAAGAAAAGTCTACAATTGCACTCATTTATAACCTCTCCATTAAAATAGCATTTTTTAAATCTTGTAATTTTAAAATCATTTAAATTTTATAATGAAGTAATATTTTATGCCATGCCCTTGAAATAAATCTCCTGATATTTTTTATAAGCTTCTAAAAAATTATTAAAGTGCAAATAATTACTTAATCTAATAATAAGGGTTGTGAAATATGTTATTTTATATGATTTGTCCATAACAATTTATATACTATTTCAAATCTGTTCCAAAAGCAAAAATATTAGATTATTACAGTGCCTGTTCATCTCAGCACAATGTACCTGGGTGTTCTTTTTGCGCGTATGCACTCAGATAATCATTTGAAACTCGTCCAATCGACATATGAAGTAATATGTCTGTCCATAAACCATTTTTCAAAATTAAGTGCAATCGTTAAAATTTTTTAATAAATATTTTACCTTAAGATTAATAGATGTGTAATAAACATTCGTGCTTATTATTTCTATAGGAATATAGTGCATGTGGGATACATTGAGATGATTTTTTTTTTTTTTTTTTTATACTGAAGAAATTTATTGATATGTAAAATAGTACTCTTTTCTTCCTTAGCATTTAGTGAAACATGGATAATGCACACTTATATAAATATATAAATGCTAATTGAGTTTTCCAAATCATAAACGTTTGTTAGTTTAATCAAATTTTCCTTTAAACTAACATTCTCCCTTTTGTAATTTCTTTCTAAAAAGATATGTTCTCAAAACAATATTTTGAAAATTTTCAGTTATTTTTAATATTTGGATTAATAAAGTTTAAAAAGAGCTAAATTAGTCTATATTTGTAATGATACAAATTTTACACTGGTAAAGTTAAATTATAAAAAAAATTTAGATTGTTAATAATTTGATTTCAGTAGTTTTATATAGCATTTATAAAATTTCAATATTGTTTATTGGAAAAACATACTTTTCTGGTGTTATGAGGTTTCTACAAAAAAGAAAAAAAAATCTTGAACTGAATTTAAAATATAAGTGTGTATTTTCATGAATAATTTTTTGAATAAAATAAAATTTTTTGAACTTGTAAAATTGTGCAAACAACTTATTAATATTAGTTTTTATATGTAAATAACATTTCAATAAATTTGCTTTAATGTAATATTTTAATTATATTATTATTTCTAATATATTTCAAAAATGGTCATAATAAATTTGAGTACCATAATAAGTAATTCTAAGCATTTATATATTTTAAAATTGTTATTTTATTGGTAGACATGCATTTACAATTTATCTTATTGGAATGACATAAAATATTTGCTAATCTAATAATTAAGTACATATTTTGTCTACCAGTTCAAATTTAATACAAGTTTTATACTGTGTATTTAAATATAAATGTGTAATTTAAATTATATGCTACTTCCATTATATCTTTAAAATTTATAATACTTTCGATTAGTGAATATGAATGTATTTAGCATATTTCTGTAACTAATTGTAAATCGTTTTGTCATTAAGTGATGGAAATGTGTGTTCATTCTTACTCTATTTATATACCGTTCTGTGTCTAAAGTTTTTGTACTTATTACTTTCTGTCTAGTATTAAGCAAAAAGGTGCTTTTTTGAACAAAAATTGTTGTGATAAAGCTGTACAGCTGTATAACTAGTCACATGTCACGACTTTTTCTAATAAAACTGTTGTTAACATTTTGTTTCGTTTATTTAATCATCTGTTCTGAAAATAAAAAAAATATTTCATCTCAAAAGTTTAAAAAAAATTAAACTACAATTTTAAATTATCAATGTTTTGTTTCATATTTTAAAAATTATTTTATTTGAATTGCAAATTGTTAAAATATAATTAAACACATATAAACAATATATATATGTCAATTTTTTTCTTTTGTAAGAACTTTCTATAATTATTAAAATAAAAATATTTCAAAAAATGTGGAAAATTTAATAGCTTAAAATTATTATACATAATTATTAAATTAAATTTTGTTATAATTTAAACAGATTAATTGGAAGAAATACATTTTTTTCATTAAAAACCTTTCTTAAAAAATAGTTTAATGGGAATACTATTTGAAAATATTTTATTATAATATATATAGAGAAAATTTTCTCAATCCAAGGTGTTAGCTCCTGTGCTTATAGATGAATCTCACCAAAGTAATGATGTGAAAGAGTCCCTCAAAAAATCGTGGAAAATTGAGGGATTGCTGCTTTCCACCTGTGCAGGGAGTGCATGTAAGTGGTGACCATTAAACTTGACTCATTTCCAAAGTAAACTTATGGATGACAATAAAAACCTTAAAAAAGTGGTTGCACTTTCTCATCTGCAACCAACAGTAGAAACTTTCCCAAGAAACAGAATTCTTGCACCATTGAAGCTTCAGCAATTCTTTTGTAGGAACGGGGTTATCACTAAGTAGCCCGGAGACCATAGCTTGAGAGTAGAGTTCTCGGACTCCAAAGAGCAATTTAAGGGGCTGAAATAATAAAAAGCGTGGGTGTAACTATGAAGAAAATGGGAGGAGTTTAAGGATTGAAATTTTAACCCCTTCTTCCTAGCACTGCTCAGGAGGATTGATTACCTGAGTCTTGCTTAGACTGCTAAAATAATTGTTGGGAAAGAAAGATTTTTATCCTTCTAATTCACTAAAACAGCTGTTATTTCCTTAATAAACGGAGATTTTAAGCCAGAGGGGGGTATTCCCATGGGAAAATTTATGGCTCTAGTTTAGTACCAGAAGCTCTGATCTTCCTGTATGATGAAAGCTTGAAATGAATTAAGTTTTCTAGTAAGGGGTAATTCTAGATCTTTGAGCTCTCAAAATGACTTTGCCTCTTTGAATCGGCTTAACCAATTCAACATATATATGTAAAGCACTTTACCAAAGACTCCTAGAAAGAGAAGGCCTTTCTAGGAAGCTTTGACTCTACAGGAATTTGTAGAGACGTTCTATTAGACAGGTGTTCAAGGTTGGTATGGATGTTTCAGAAGCAATAGAGAAAGCTAATTATATCATAGTGTTTATACAAGCTTGGACACGTATTTTTTAAATTCTTCGACTCCAATTTTTCGAAAATAGTACCTAAAGATCAGATTACTTCTCAAGTAAATCTTTTCTACTTACTGTATTACCTAATGAGAGAAAACTGGAATTAGACGTAAATACGACATTGTAATCTTTCTCTCCTATGTCTGATAGTGAGTTTAAAAAAAGCTGCTAGAAACTCAAGTACGTGGTACTTTTCATGATTTTACTGTGGTCCCTTTTAGCTTCTTTGGATGCCACAAATGGAAAGATTCATGGAATAATATTTTGGTACACGGGAGTTATCACTGTTGCTTACTATTCATATAATTTTAAAGTTGATTTGTGTTTTGTATTGAGATGTTTCTCAGTTAATTGTCCTTAAATTTTCTAATATTAAAATAAAAATTCGCTTTAACCGAAAGCTGGAAAGCTTTTATATTGCTTCTCTTATTACTATTAAGTTAATGAGTTTCTTATGAGAAAAGAAAAATCTTGAAAAGATATCGTAAAGAAAATTTTCCATTTTAAATAAATTAGAAGGATTTGTCAGTTCTATTATTCAGATAAGGGGTGATGTAATTTAGAATTTTTTTTTCATATTTTAAGCAGAATATTGAATTTGAAAAACATTTTCCCCGTATTTCACTAGTTTTTATTTATTATTATTTTTTTTTATTTATTTTTTTTGGTAAGATTACTTGTGGAAGATCATTAAATATATTGGGAGTAACTAATACATATATGGAGGAATAATAAAAATTTTGGAAACAAGAAAATAATCCTTTCTCAAACAGTAGATCAGTAAAATTTTAACTTTTTTCATCAGTTGTGACATATTTCTTTTAATGAAAGAGCATTTTAAGTATCTTTAAGCGATTCCGACTGTTAGATAGTGTCAAGTATGTCAATAGTGCATAAAAAATTTAATTTTGATCCAATTTAATACTTTGTAGTACTGTTCAGTAAATATATTCACATGATGAAAGGGGGGAAATATAGTAAATTTGTAAGTAATTATTCCAAATATTAGCATGTATAAGCAGAATGCAGTATTTTTTTCCCGTCATTTATCAATGTTTGGATTCGAACGTGAGATCTTTTTCTCTGGATGGTCACCATAAGTACTATGAAACATTACTATTTTTTCTAATAAAAATTTAAATGTAAAAAAAGTGTTCACGTAATTTATAAAATTTTACATTTCGAACAACTTCAAGTAATATTGGATTTTAAAAATTGAATCCAGAGAGAAGATCCTATTAATTATTTTTATCGACGTACTTAAAGTAAACACAAACCAGATTGAATTTCAATTAAAAAGAGGATCATCAAACGAAAAGTAAACTAAAACTAAACTCAGTGGCATGTCAGCCCATATAATGGCAAAGGACTACAATGCCATAACTATTTTCACGACCAAGGTTCTGTCAAAGCTACTTGGAATCTCTGGGGTACGAAGCATAGGTGGTCAGGGTAACGTTTGAACATCTTCAGTGTTAAGTTCCCAAGCATACTTGGTACTCAGTTTTATCGACCCATTGAAGGAATGAAAGGCTGATGAAAAATTACCCATTTCCATTATTCTATGTTCGATCCTAAAAAAAGGCATGCATATTGATCGATATTTTTAAGTGATATTTTAAAACATCCTATCTGATCTCTAAAACTAATTGTATAGCTCAAGTTAAGTAACTGTAGTTAAAATTATTTATTGTGTTACATAAAAAATTTATTGGATGGCATAAGCATAAATCATATCATATGCAAAGTTAATAGAAAACATTAAACGAAACAAAAACAAACACTGCGTGACTTGAACAATTACTGGTTTCTTTACATTTTGATGTAATCTGATTTTAAATTAGGCGTGTTTTGATATGACAGGTGTGCATTTATGTTAAAAATATAATTACTGAAATTTTACAAATATTTTCTGTTTTTAGATTTTTTATGTTCTGACTTCCAAGTGGTTTTTACGCTTTTATTGTTTCTTTTATTATTTTCTTCATGTAGAATGTTAAATCCACTTGATATTTAGTATAAGAATGAAATTTATTCTTTTGTGATTCCTATTAATTATCGAATTGCTAAAAATAGTTTATTTCTTTAAAATATGTTTATTCGTTTATAATTTTTGCATAATAATAGTCCCTACCCAACAACTTGAAAATCACTTATGTCGGTATATTCTTAGGGATTATAGAAATAATAAATTTCCTATGAATGTTTTTAGTATTAGTTTTTTCAATATTACAAGTCGTGAAATTTTTATATATTTAACACAAGACTAAGGAAATTTTGGTTTTATATAAAATATTTAAATATATAGTATCTGAATTTGTATTTATATAAATATGTAATGAAGTATTTTTTATTTTATTTAGGAATATTGTAGGAATATCTTGAATATAGTAAGCATTTTGTGATTTTAATTCCATTCTTCTTTAATTTGTTGCATCATCGATTAATAACTTTTCTGCTAGGATCAGTTGAAATGGTTTTGTAACGGAATCAATATTATCGATAAGTAAATAATTTTCAAGATAAAAAATTTATTTTAAAATTTTAATTAAATTAATTAGAATTTAAGATGTCTTAAAATTTTCTTTACTTTTATATTTGGATTTTTGATTTAATGTTCATGTTTTTTTTAATATTAAAATTCTTTAAACATTTATTTTCAAATCTGAATTAGATTCCATAAATCTTTAGAAAACTCACTAAATATGAACTTAATTTAATAGTTAATGAATCAAATAAAAAAATATAATATGGAAAAATATGTATTTTAAATTAAATTAAATATAATTAATCTTAAACTGTTTAAATTTTAAACATGTATTTCAATTCATTGAATAATGTCATTCATATTAATATTTACAAATATATGGTTTTCTTAATTTTTTCTATTATTATTTATTTTATTGTTATAGATTAATCATTTTAATCTGTATTGCCTTTAATATAAGTACTGTTATTGTTATAATTATATTTTATACACAGATGATAAACTCCTTAAAATATCAATAAATTTAAAACAAACTGATGGTAATATTTTAAGAGAAATCAGTTTTATATTTATTTAAGAATCCTGATACTTTACGTGCATATTTTAATTATCTTTTGTCTTTATATGTGTATTTTATTTGAATTGAAATTTTTTCAAACAATTCATAAGTTGTATTTTAATAAGAATGAGGAAAACAATCTTCTGTAATTTGTGTGGTGTTTTCTTATGTTAAATAAAATAGTTATAATAGAAATTCATTTTCAATTGATACTTTTTATTCAAATTTTTATGTAGTTTATTTTTCTAAAGTATTTCATTAACATTTTGTAAATAAGCATGTTATTCAAAAATAGTAAAAAAAATTTCAAAATAATGTAAATCATGTTTTTTTTTATTTTTCAAACTTTTTAAATTGTTTGAGAGTTCAACTTGAATATTTTTTTTTCTTATTTAGCTTTTGCTTTTAAAAAAGGCTATTATTAAATTAAATTTGTTCTGTTTGTTTCAAAGTTGTTCTCAAGTTCTCATATTAATTCAATTAAAATAGCTCTTATGAGTGCCAACCTCCAAACTGTGCTATACACTTTTATTAATAAAACATTAAAAAGTATGTGTTTTGCTATAGTTTGAGCAGAGTTGAGATTAGTTTAATGACCTGAAATTTCAGATTCATCTCACGCTAACCACTAGACAGAGTGGACAGTTTATTTTATATATTATTTATGTTGTCTTATATTCAACAATATCAAAAATTTATCAAAAAATCTTTAAAGCATCAAAATATATCATTTGAATTTATTGAAATATAGCTACTCATTAAGGTTTAGGTGATGTAAACATTACCTAAACCTTATGATACAAGTTTAAACTGTTATCATATTTCTTGTTATTAAGAAACTTTCTATGTATAAAGAAATTCAGGTTTTCCTTTATAGTTCACAAGATATATTTTATTATGCAAGGGAAAAGAAATTAAATTACTTAAAAATTTTATATTATATGATCTAAATTATGTGTTTGCAATTATGTTCAGGCCTATTAAGTAAAATAGTAGTAAAAGTTATGTTACTTAAGTAAAAAAAGTCAGTGATTTTAAATGTATCTCAAGTAGACATATGTTCATTGTCATATAGTCTTAATATATTTTAAACAATGTAAAGAAGTTAGTTTTTTAATTATAATGTTTTTAATAAATTATGGTTGTTAATGTCATAATTCTAATTGAGGGTAAATATGTTTTAATAATTGAATTAATTTTCTAATATATTATAGTTTATTAATATAATAAAAGATATATAGACTAATACTTTTATAATTTACATAGTATTTTTCTTCTTATTTCATATTTGAATATATTTATAACTTGGTATCCCAGTTAAAGTAATTTAGGAAATCTAAATGATTTTTATTTTATATACTTTTCCATTTTATTCAACTTAACTTCAGGTTATAATTAGATTAGCCTATGACATTTATGTAAATAGGATTGTTCAAATTGCGTTTCTGAATAAATATATTATTCTTGATTTTAAATTATATTTGGTTTACATCATTGCTATTGTATATTTTGGTGGGAAGGCAAGTATTTCTACTTAAACTTATCTAATTAAATATTTTCTTTGCTACAGGATGCAGTTCTTAGAAAAAAGTTCATCAGCTACATCAAGCTCCCCTGAGTATTTAAGTTTCAGAAGTAGAGTTCCTCAAAAAAAGGTTAATTATTCATCCAACAGTAAACATGTTTCATATAAATATATACGTAAAATTGAAAATATATTCTTAATATTTAATTAATTGAGAATGAATTTTTCTTTCTTTATATATAAATTTAAACTTTTGTAATTTTCAAATATTCAACAAGTATTTTGTTCATTAGGTGAATAATTTATGTAAACTTTATGGTGCTCAAAATATTTTTAAAAATATTTTTCTTATAGTTTATATACTATTTTAAATGAATTTGTAAAATCAGTTGGCAAAAGAGACCCATAAAACTGCTAATTTTATTAGCTGTAATCATTGTTTTTATGTACATTTCTTCTGAATCTTAAAAAATAATTTAAATCAGTAAAAGACATGTTTCCTTTTTGTGCAACTGTTGATTATCTGTTCTTTGTTTTTGAATATAAAAAAGGTAAAAATTTTTTTTTTACTTATAAAGTTTACATAATTATTCAATAGTTAATTTTTTCTTTGTGTACAATTTTAACAACCCATATATGTAATAATTAAATTTATAGCAGTTTTTTAAAAATAATAAATTCTATTCTTTTTTGTCATTATTTTGTAGATTTATTTTTTATAAATATATGATGGCCGTATTTCCTCTTATATTGTTCATATGATGCCTCTAAATATTTCCCACACAAAATTTGAAATCAAATGAGATCTCTTAACAAAGGTATTTTCTGCATTGTAATATTGCTGATTGCAGTTGATTGTAAACAGTTAGTTATAAATTTTTAACCTTTTCGAGAAAGTACCTTTTCTCGCATTACTTATATCAAATTTGATACTTGAGTCAAATGAACAGTTTACTAATCATAACTAAATTATTACATCAATTAATGATTGTATCCTGATTTATAAACTCTATATCTCTAAATTTTATATGATAATTTAGCAGTCTAAAGAAACTTTAAGTTTGATTTTGATACACTTGTTCAGCTTCAATTGCATTCTCATATAATTCACTCAAGATAAGTTTGTTGACTCTTTAATTCAAGACTTTTGACACAACCTAATGCATTAAAGTAAATAGTACTTATTTCATTTTATATTTATCAATCTATATTGAAGCATAAATTTTATATATATAATTTTATTTTATAATTTAATTTTATTTTATAATATAATTTTTCAAATATAAATTTAACATTGATATTTTATTATTTGTTAAGACTTTAAAAAAGCTGAATAATCTGTTATGGTTATTGATGAAAAATATTTACTCTCAGAAATGTCTTTATTTACTGAATACTAAAATGTAGATGCTTTTTTTCTGAACTGTTGGTATTTAATAGTTACTAAGTAAGCTGTTTTTCAGATATCTATCTCCATTATTAAATGGTGCTTTTATTTAAATTATTAATTAATTGCTTTTTAAATATCATTAAATTAAATTTACATGTTTTTTAGCTCATGTTTATTGTATTATCATTTGAGGAACCAAATGTAAAGTTTAATAATAATTATCTTTTAGATAATTGTTGATGAAGACCCCAAAAAAGTTTGGACCATTTATGATGCTGGTCCTCGTCATATAAAATGTCCACTAATATGCCTTCCTCCAGTTAGTGGAACTGCTGATGTATTTTTCAATCAGATCATAGCATTATCTGCAAAAGGATACAGAGTTATTGCGGTAAAAGCATATGATAAAACTTTTTAATCTGTAATATACAATAAGAGAGGAGGATTTTTATTAACATTCATTTGTTGTGTTGTATTATTTTAATGTTTAAAATAAGTATTTTTCTTTAATTTACTGTTTCCCATGTATAATCCGCAGCTGCATATTATCCACAAGACCTTTGTTTTAGTGAAAGAGAAAAAAAAAGAAAAAGCTGTATAACTTGTTACAATTTTTTCAGCAATTAGTCTTGTCTTGAGCATTTTTTCAGAATGATATATTTACAAGCACATTAAAACACATGTTGTTCTTAGTACCAAAATGTTCATTTATATGAGTCAATAGAAAGTTTTTACTTCAGAAAAATCTAAATGTTGATAATGCCATCAGATTTAGATTTTTCAGGAATAAAAACCTTCTATTAATAAATCTTTAATAACACCTGTTTATTAATATGCCTTCCGATGGAATTACTAGCAAGAATTGAAAGACTACTCTTTAAGAATATTTTATTTTGCATATTGGAATAAATTTGTTATCAACAAAAATTGCATTTTCTGATATGCTAAAAACTAAAACTGTCCCCCCCCCCCAAATGGTGTAAAATTATCTTTTTTGGTGGGCAATAATTCAAATGTTTTTTCACCAAAATTAAATTCACCTGCTTACACTCAATGAACAATACTCAAATAAAAGTTAAAAATATTAAAGAATAACTGATTACTATGATAACTTATTTTATTTTTAATTTTACAGAAGTCTTCATTTGTGAATATCTTATGCAAATTAACTAACAAAAATTTCCCATGTTAATATGGATGTCTTCACAAACAAATACTTCTAGCAAACTAAAAGCTAAAATTACGATTTAAATCAGTTACCTTTTCATTGAATCTGCTCTAGGTGTCTCAGAGGACTCGATATATGATTGTGTTTTTTAGGATACTATTCTTAAATTGATATAAAATGTATTTTCTTGTATTATATTTATATATGTATTTTAATGTGAGATATTTTCTCTGCATAGATTTCAATACCTAAATCAATATTTAATGGGACTATTTGTACTACTTCATACTACTGTTAAATGTCAGTTGAACTTTGTGTTTCAACTACTGATCTGTTTAATGATTTTTCTATTCAAATATAGTAGATTTTTAATCGTCGTGTTAAGTTTTACATTTGAGCCACGTTCAGTTGAATCTGAATCTAAATTGCAATTATTTGTATTTGTGCAATGAATGATCCAAATATTCTATTGTCATGACTTTGTCTCTTTGGACAAATATCATTTCTACCTGAACACCTCAATGTTTTGATTAGAATTAATGGACACAGGGGAGAGAGGGCACAATGCTGTTGTATGGAATGATAATTATTGCCATTCTTATATTTGGTTTCTCCATTACACACCTCATCCCATAATACCAACACATTAATTATCTAGCATAATTGTTCTAAGATTTTGTTGATTTTCTTTTTCTTGTTTCAGCTATATTTTAACGTATAATATTATTATTAATAATTTGTTTACATGCATTATTTCAAACCTAAGGTTTCTTTTGAATTGACCTAATTGTCTTTCCCGCTCTGTCTTATTCTAGATTCATCGCTTATCAAACTTATTTTCCCATTAATTTTCAGAAAGGAGAATTAAGAAAACTGCTATTAATACATGAGATAACTATTAAAAGTAATGGCTCTGAGCTGTTTTCTCAGCAATACAAATCTCATTCATTTAATTAGTTGGCATAAAACAGTAGTTATTACTGGTTTATGCCAACAAACAACACTCATTTCTGATTTCTATATCTTACTTTTCTTTTTTAACATATTTCCAACAAATTATTATTTACATTGCATGTAAACTGAATAACAAATTTAGCCTTTTTTGCGGGGGGGGGGATTTCTTTTTCAATGGCAAATAATGCAATTCAAATCAATTATTTTAAAAATTACTCCCTTGAAAATTATTTTTATGCATTCTTTAACTTCTTAGATTTTATTTGCTCCAAAACTTTTGTTGATATTTTGTTTGCCGTCTAATTTTGGAAATATTAATTAATTAAAATATTTTTTTATAATTATGATTGTAAAAAATAAATTTTTCATACAATATTTATTTCTTTACTGAATCTGAAAATGTCCTGTTTATATATTTTCAATACATATAATATATAAATCATATTTAACTTTTGGCAACCTTCATTATGCCAAAAATTACCTTCTGTATGTGTATATATATATGTTTCATATATTTATGAATGTTCATAGAATGCTTTACAGTTTTTGGCATTGTGAAAACTGTAGTTATTCTCTTTATAAACTGAAAATATGATTTTATTTCATTATGGAATTTGCTGCTTTTAAAATAAGTTT
>JAPDSC010155283.1:19217-36959 GCA_026290005.1 Latrodectus geometricus
TAGAGTTTAGTTTTTATTTTTGAATTTATCTAATATTGAATAATGATAAATCTATATTTCTACCTTTTGCATGCATGTATGTTTATTGAAGAAGTAAATGCTTGTGAGAGTTTCCTAGATTTTTAGTTTTGTGAAAGTTGTAAACATGAGTCCTCTTTGGAAATAATATATAGCAGATATAGAAAAAATGTCTAAAACTTTTAACTATTGAGTTATTTGCTAAGTGGTGTCAATTTATAATTATATATTTTTTTTAAGGTACAATATCCTGTGTATTGGACTATGAATGAATTTACAACTGGATTTAGTAAACTTCTTGATCATCTTGGTATTGATAAAGTAATAATTCTTCTACATCTGTAACATCTTTAATTTAAAATTTGAATGCTGTTTTTGAGTATTAATGGTTATAGAGATAGTATATCATATAAATTATTTTTATAAAAATATTAGAAATTTTGTATAAGTTAATAAAAGTTTATATTAAATCAGTTAATCTTAAAAATAAAGAAAAAATTATGTCTAAAATTAAACCTAAATGTATTTCCTTATAAAAGGAATGAATTGCTCTAAAAAGGTTAATAATATATCAGATTATTATTTTTAATTTTTTAATGGAGTATCATAAATTTTAATTTTGCATTTGATAATTTAAAATATATTAGTAATGCTTTTGTTGAAATTAATCCTTAATTTTTCTGGAATTTAAGTGTTAATTTTGACAAAAGCAATCATATAAAACTAAATGTAAATCAAGAAAGTACAAAAAAAAAAAAAAAAAAAAAATGCAGTGGAGTTCTATTGTATTCTCTGATTAAAGTAAACAATTTTCTTGTTATCTTCCATAAAAAATCTTAAAAATATAAACAAATACCTGCAAGCTTTGAACAATAATTTATTGGAAGAACTTGATGCAAAGATATCTAGAATTTTTTTGTCATTATTAGAATATTCATATTATTAAATAAATTAACCTATTTTTTATAATAATAGTAAAACAATGATGATTTATATATCAATAAACTAATGCTAATTTATTCTAAATGCGGATCAAGTTAATGAATAAAGTTGTATAACATTTGAAATAGAAGTATTAGAAAATTCTACTATTTGGAAATCAAATTATGTGACATTTAAACTGATTCAATGAATCATTTAAATGTTACATCATTTGATTTTCAAATAGAGTTTTGAATCATTTAAATGTTGTATTATTACTACTTGCACAATAAAATTGATTTAAAAATATATATGACTTATTATTAACTGAGATTTGATTATTTCGTAGGTACATTTATTTGGTGCTTCATTGGGAGGTTTTTTAGCTCAAAAATTTGCTGAAGCATCTCGACATACGCACACAGTTCATTCACTTATTCTATGCAACAGTTTTACTGACACATCTATTTTTAATTTTACAGATTCTGCTGTACTGTAAGTATCATAGCTGTACATCAATAGATTGTTTATTTAACAAAAAATTTTAGAATATATTTTGTTAATGTTCATAAATTTATTTAAATAAATTTTTCTTTATATTTAAATTTTATCCTTTTATTTACTATTATATTTACTATTGAAGTGTCTTTATTAAATAGCATTTTAACCCAGAAACTAAATATTGTCAGTGCTTAGGATAACAAATATAGTTTTTATTCATTAATTATTATTTTTAAACTTGTTTATTCATACAAAGTATTTATATTTACGTTGCATCTCTTGGTTTTGTTTATAGTTAAGATGCCAGTCTTTCTTATGCATTTGAAATACTTTAGTTTCTAATTCTTTTATATATAAGAAATTATACAAATGTATTTTGTCAGTTTATATATTATAAGGAAGATGTAATGCCAAAACTAATTTGTGAATGTTACATTACATTTAATTATAGTGGAACTATTTTTTCTTTTTATTGAGATAACAATCGCCATAACAAACATAGTGGCTGCAATAATTATAAAAATTATTTTGCAAATTTTATAAAGTTTTATCTTAAACAATTATCAAAAAAATCTCTTCCTTTATAAGCTAATATAAGTTTTCTGTTCATAAATGTGAATACTAAATTGATATTTAATTTTACTTTAATTATTATAATATATACTTCTGTCAAATATCAGTTAAATTTTACTATAGCTTTTGATATTTTTATTAATGCATTTTCTTTTGAATGTAATGCAACTGATGTGTTGTTGTAATGCTGAACTTTATTTCAATTAACTGAATCTAAGCCTAAATTACAGCTACTTATAATTGCATTAGTGCAATGAATGATATGAATATTTTGTTGCCATGGCATTGGCTTATTAAACAAACAGCACTTCTTTGGCAATAATTGCCACACCATAATGATTAGAATTTATGATGCAATGAAGAGGGGTTACTATGTTGTCTTAAGTATCTCAATTATAAGAATGATTCATCCTTGTACTTGTTTGTGCTCTTATTTTGGGTAAAATTATTATATTGTGTGTTGTTCTTTTTCTAATGGCTATTGAAACAATTAAGAAAAGAACTCAACTTAGAATTAATTATCAAACTTAACATTCATTTTAATTTGTACAGTAAAACTGAATTTCATTTTTCTTAATAATATTTAATTTTTATCACAAAATAGTAAAATTTTGTAGATAATTTTTTAAAAAAAAAAAAATCAGAATGGAGTCCTACTTTTATTTACATTTGAATCTGTGAAATTGTAAGAGCTATTGTATATCCTTTATGAAATATGATACTGTCATTAAATAATTATTTTTAGCTTCTGTTATCTTAATCAAGGAATTTTGGTTAATTTTATATCATGATATGGTAGAGTTCCATAAAAATACTTGTTTTGCAGTCATACAGAATGACATGCAGATTTAGATAATAGCATTACTATCAAAGGAAATATTGTCAAGCTCAAAACATGCACCAGATTTAAAAGAAGAAAAGAAATATTATTTTGCAGGAAATTAAATTATTCGTTCATAAATTTTGTAAAATATTCTAAAAGTGTTTTTCATTTTTTTTTTTTTTTTTTTTTTTTTTTTTTTACTTTCATTTTATAGTTCAGGAAATTTCAAACTAGTCTGTAGTAGTTCTGATTAGCATTTTTAATATTAACAAACAGAAAGATTAATTTATGAGAAAGATAGTTAAAATCACAGCAAATATTTATGTAAATAATTCTTTTTATTTTATTAATTGCCCTTATGGGAGTTGGTAACTTTATAATTTCAACTTTCAATATTCTTTGTACAAATCTGAATAAATTTTTGTATTTTGATTTAAGTAATGATTATATTAATTATTCTACAACAATCAAAAAGTAAAAACAAATGTACACATTTTACTATACACTTTTAATGGGAATCTGAGATAAAATATGTAAGGGAAACTATCCAAAACTTCCACTGGACATTGTTTAGAAAATTAAATAACCATAAATAACATGATAAAAGATATAAGTAGAACACTTTGAATCATTAAGCAATTAAAAATTTGATTAAAAATAAAATTGTCAATTTCTAAAATTCCTTTTATGAAAATTTCTATAGTTATTTTTAAAAAAAATATGCCATATTTTATAGATTTTGGACACTTCCAGCTGTTT
Source organism: Latrodectus geometricus (assembly GCA_026290005.1). NCBI lineage: Eukaryota > Metazoa > Arthropoda > Arachnida > Araneae > Theridiidae > Latrodectus > Latrodectus geometricus. Next base: position 22,813 of record JAPDSC010155283.1, read on the forward strand.
TTCTTAAAAGGTTGGTCATGGGAAATTTTTCTAAAGGTTATGTTGATGCTGCAATTGCAGATTCCATAGATTTCATGGTTGAAAAAGTAATTTTTTTATAAACATTTTTAAATAAAATTTGTCAGAAATAAGATTAATTACATTGAAATATGATAATTTTTTCTGTGCACTGAGATATTATTTTTATTATCTATGTATAGTAAAATTTATCTGCTGTTATTCATTAAAATCAAAATTTATGTGTTGTTATAAATTTATATTATGGTACCAAAAAATAATCAAACATTTTTTGCTGGCAAAAATCATTTATTTTATAAAAAAATCTTAAATACTAGTCAACAAAATAATTTTGTAATTTTCTAAAAAACATTTTGCTGCATAAAGGCAATTCCCTTTTTAAAAATCCTTAGATTTTTTTATTAACAAAATTTTCCGAGTGCATTTTTACTTCTCCAACATTTTAAAATTTTCTACCTCTTAATGTAATCTCTAACAATCTGAAGAGGTGATAATCTGACAGTGCTATATCTGTTGTGAGGGTTGGATGGTAAAAGTTCCAATTCAAGCTTTCTTATTTTTTGCCTGTGTTATTTTTGCAATGTGATACCTTGTGTTATTATGTTGAAGGATCTATTCTTGTTACTGACTAAAATGAATAGTTTTCTTTCCTGCTTTTACTTTATTCACTTAAGTTTTTAAAGTACACTGTCACTTTATGACTTGACCAGGTTGAACCAATTTATATTGTATGATTCCAAAAAAGTCCTATCTGACAGAAAATCTTATTTTATTGTTTATGATGATCGAGTTGTTAAAACAGGTGTTTCTGTGGGAGAAAACTATTGCATTTTTTGTATGAAATTATAGTATGGCATCCGCTTTTCATTTTTATTTACAATTGGTTCCAAAAAAAAAAAATCTGTTTCATACAGAGACAAGAGACACACTGATGGTATACTGTTGATTAAGTTCCATCTCCATAAATTTGCCTGCACAGTTTTTGTATGCGACATAGAGGATCTTGAACTGTAGATCATGTTAGAACAGTTCTTCTTCATTGATAATTACTCAATTCTTTTATAAAGATCTGAGTACACCATTGCCTTGAGTATACTGTTATCTAATTTTTGCTGTTTTCCTTTTAAGGCATCTTTAAGATTCCTATTTCCATTTTTAAACCATCTATAATGCTTATTTAATTTTGGAACATTCCCAAAAATATCAGTAATTTTTTGAATGGCTTCATTTTGATTTTATTCCTTGATCAAACAAAACCACCAGACAATGATGTAAGTATGTATTTTCTTTTTTTTGATGTTGACATCCTTCTTTTGTGGTAAAACAAAAACATTTTAATAAATTTTACAATTAAGCTTGAATGTGACGATAAAACTTCTGTGTTTGCGGCGCAATTTCTCAACACAAACTCACTCTAATTGAGTTCATTGAAAAAAGAGCCATTGACTTAAAAACTTGGAATAATAATAGCTAAATTTAAAGGAATAAGTTTGTTCTGAAAAAGAAAGAAAAACAGTTTCCTTTGAAGGAATGAAAAAAGTTGCATTTCAGATGAAAGGAAAAAGCTTCTAAAGTAGTACATAATAATACCTGTATCCTTCACATTGCAAAAGCAGTAAATGGTCTTCTCTCAACTGCCTAGAATATCACGTGAAGTATCCTGCAATATTATTTGTACAAAATTCACTACATGTAAAAATTGCATTCACATGATTTTGAAACTAAACAGCAGTTTTCACTTAATTTTTTTACTTTCTTTGAAATTGATTTAAAATGGCCATGGAATATCCTTTGGACAGATAAAGCACATTTTTATTTAGATGGCTTAGTAAATAACTCATAACTACTAAATTTTGGAAAATTGATGTTCTCAATCTAACAGATTTGGTTGTACTCACCAAAAGTAAAAGCATAGTGTGGATTTATTGTATAATTCATTATGTTTCTTCAAGGAATTAAATCTTAATTGTCGAGTAAGCAGCAAGTGATAAGTATTGTTATTTGAGAATAAAACTGTATCAGAATAAAATCACAAGCACTAGAGTGATTTTCACATATAATTTTTATAAAAGTTTTAACTATTCTGCACATTAATCATAGCATTATGGATATATTTAAAATTACTTCACTAAAGAATGTGTTGTCAACGCCGCTTTTCTGACCCATGGCTTCTGTGGTTTCCAGTCCATAATCCATGTGACTTTTAGTTTCAGAGGGAGTTTGACATATCTGGTTAGTTATGATAATCGACAAATTTGATTTCGTTTTAAAAGCAACATTTCACTAAATATTCATTATATTTTCTAGAACACACTGGGGTTAGTTTTTGAATATGCTATCTTATAATTCCCAATTGTAACTGGTACTGATTGCCATCATAATTAACATGTTTTTTTTTTTTTTTTTTTTTTTTTTTTTTTTGTGTGTAAGACTATTTTTGGAAACTATCAAAAGTATATACTATGATGTAATTCACTAAAAAAAACTCTCCTTAGTGTTGGAAACATAAATTTATTGTTTTTACACTCAAACACATTCTTATATTTTCATTATATACTACACAAAATTTCACTATTTTCTCAACAATAATTTCGTCTGTATCATAAAAATAGGGTTGTTTAATTTCCATACCTTTGTAAAAGTCATAAGCAAAGGCTAAAGTTTTCAAGTTTTTATGGTTCTCTTAGGTGTAAAACTTGAATCTTTAATGAATTTTACATACCCCAAATTGGGAAATAAACAAAATGTAGTATTATTTTCACAGACCTTTGTCTACATGAAATGCCTCAGATGTAAAATAATAAATATTGAAATGATGTATTTTTCAATATTAAACATAAACAGTGATTACAATTATTACATGAACTCATTGCCACTGATAAATTAAAATAATCAATATATTTTAAATCAAGGTAAATATTTTCATATTTATAATTTGCTTTGATACTTGGAATTTATTAAAATGAACTTGTGATGTGATAGTCTACTCTATATTCCACATTTGTTTTTTATTGAACTGTATATAAAATTGATACCAACAGATATCATGATTTACAAAATTTTGAAAAATATCATGTTATATAATATATTGGTGAAAAATAATTATGAGAATAATAAAGTTATATTTTTTTATTATTTATAAAGATTATTTACCTTATTAGTAAATTAGTAAAATATTCCATCTTTATTAAATTATAGCTAGAAAGCTTAACACAACCAGAACTTGCATCAAGATTGACTCTAACTTGTATGAATTGTTATGTGGAACCACAAAACTTGAGGGACATTCCAGTAACTATAATGGATGTAAGTTTAAATTTTATAATATATATATTATGTGCTATTTATTGGACTTGTAAATTTTCTTCATTTTGATGAGTAATGCAGAAACGATGTGCTTATCAACAAATATAAGAAGCTTATTTTTAAAATTAGAAAACATAAATATAAGTTATTTGATAAATAATATAAAATATATCAATTTTTGCCTGCTTGAAGCAAATGACTATAATAATTGATTTTGTTTTTTCTATATGCTAACAATATTGTATTTTATGCTACATTCTTCACTTTTGGAAACTTTAACAAAATTTATTATTTTTTTCAAAATATGCTTTTTGATAGATAAAAAGAACATGTATTGTTTACGTCTTAGTTTTATTAAAATAATAAAATTTTAGTCAATAAAATTGGCATAATAATCTTTTATATTATTGGCTATTAATGAAGCTAAATTAGCTTCCTTGAGTATTGATTTTGTTTTTTTCTTATCTTTTCACTGTGAGATAAAGTACATCAGCATTAATTGATAGCATAAATTCAGATATTATTGAATGATGCTTCAAATTCAAATCTAAACCTTCACATTTAATAATTGTGCATGTTTGCTTGGAAACATGTTTGGAGAAAACATTTTAAAATTTTCAGTGAAATTAAATTACCATATCGCTTTCATAAATTCTAAAAAATGCTTGTTTTTGTGTTTTCAAGCCAAAGTAATCAGCAGATATATATTGTATACATTAACTTGACTTTATAATTTTTATAAAAAGTATATTTTCCCATCTAAATTTATTGTGACTGTTTCATGATCTATTTTCAATCTTCATGCATTTATTATGAATTCAAGAAAATAAATTTTTAGTGATTGCTGATTTAAAAAATTTTATAATTTTTATATCATTCCAGTAACTTGTATGCAAATGTGCTTTTGTGGATACTGATTTTATAAAATTCATTGATATTACTCGAAGGGATCTATTATTCTACCTACACACCTTTTGTTACTACAGATGGTTACTTTAATAAATTTATTTTACTCTCTAATCATAAACTTTTATATGGGTATATTCTGTTCAGAGAATAAAATTCAATAAATTAGAATTCGTTTCACAAAATAGTGTGACATCTTTCATGAGTTACGTTAATGAAAGGTTATTTAAATCTATTGAGTAAAATTGTATTGAGTTTTAAGTGTTACTGTTTTGTTAGCCTCTTCATAACCCTTCAAGAATCTTAATGGAATGATAACCTTCTTGCATTGTAAATGAACACAAATATTGTAATTGTCATAGATTGTTCTATTTTTGCCCATTCAGTGTATTCCTTTCTCAAATAATTAAAACAACTTGTTCAAGATGAAAATAAATGAATTTGTTCATTATTTACACTAAGAAGAGCAAATATTTTTTATTTATATCTATCTTTTTAATATTTCTGAATCTTATTCCTTAATATGATTTATTATTTTGCTGTGTCTACAATTCTACAATTTCTTCAAAAATAAATCTTTTTAGAATATTTTCATTTTCTTTTTACTAAATTCTTCTTCAAATTCTACAATTTTAAAATAACTTAAATGTTTATTTATTTATTTATTTTTTTATTCTTTTGGTCAAATTATATCAAATTTATTTTATTATAATTGTTAAAAATGTATTGAATTATGATTTATAACAGAAATTGTTATCTAATGCAAAATAGTCTTAAGCATAAATTTATTTTACAATTTTTTTCAACCTTAGGTTTTTGATGACAATGCATTGAGTACTCCTGCTCGTGAGGAATTATACAAATTTTACCCAGAAGCTAAGCGTGCTCATCTAAAGAAAGGGGGTAATTTTCCATACTTAAGCTGCAGTGAAGAAGTAAATTTACATATACAGGTGGTTATATATATATTTTATAATATTTATGATTTTGTTATTCATTCTGAAAATTATGTAAAAAACAATCTTAGAATGAAATTCAAAGCTGAAGATTGTTGTAAATTATCCTTTTGAAATTTGATCCTCAACTATATTCTGCTACTGAAATAATTATAAGTTGCATGTGATGGATCACTCAGCTTTGTATCATTTTTTTTTTCAGACAGATTAATTGAAATTCAAACACATGCTCTCCTTATTTTAATAAATCTTCTGCAATTGTTCTCAAATGGTTGACTGTGCTTTATTAAAGTGGGTGATAATTCCTTAACTGTTTGAGATTAATTTCACGCTCGCCTTTCACACATCATTGCTTAAATTTGTTGACCAGATATGATTGCTATGAGTTGAATGACTGATTTAAAATTAGAAAGCCACCTTTGGTATTTGCGAATATCTAGTGCATTTGGATAATTGCTGCTATTGTTTGTGTTTGCAATTGCTAAATTACTACCCCTGTGTAACTCAAAAGTTAAATAAAGCTAGATATGTCCTCTTCTAGTACTTTGTTTACATTTCTCTATAAATTGGAATAAAAAAAGGTTTATTAATTTACAAACAAATATATTCTGTTCACAAATTTGACTTTAGAATTCCATTAATTTTTTAGTAATTTATATAACATCTTAAATAATCGTTAAGATTTATGATTTTACATATCTTAATTGCTCATGCTGTAATTTTAATTTATATTATGTATTATTTCATTTACATATTTTTTTTTTAATTCTATTTACAGATTCATCTTCGTCCTTTTGAAGGAACAAAAAATTCAGCTTGTGAAGACTTTTTATTATCTTCTGCTCATGCGAGCTCTGATAACTCTTAAGCACATTATCAACTCAAAAAAAGCCAATATATGACGATGTTCAATGTATTCCTGTCTTAAATGATTTTTAACTGTGATATGTGTTGACAGTATAATAAATATATTTTGTAAGCTTTTGATTTTCACACGTAATTGTAAATAATTTTACAATCAAAAATTACAAGCTTGTTACAGAGATTTAAAATAAAAAGTAGAATACTATTGTAGGGAATAAAAATTTGTAAGAATTATATATGTGGTATAGTATTTATAAATGTTATACCAGAATTTCTATTAATATTCATGTTTTAAATTGAAAACATCTCATTTATTCATTTTTTGGTTAAATTCTAAATGTTTATTTGAGCTATATGTTTGATTTTTTTTATTGTTTACCTCCAGTTCGTTTTTTATAATTCTTACAAATTATAGCTTTGATTTTTTAAGTTAAATAAAGTAAGTATACATACATTCTTTATAAAGTATAATGAACCTGATCTTTATGAAATTATTCTGAATAATAGCTTGAGAATAAGTCCTACCAGCATGAAACACCTAATTTTACCAACAATTAATTCACAAAATTGACACTTGTGTTGGCACTTTTGCTATGCCACACCAAAAAGTAGACATTATTCTCTACAAATGTATAGCAAGCATAGATTATTTCCATTATTTATATTAGTTCAAGGAGAATAAAATAATTCCCTACCAACGGTACTCGAACAATCCTGAAGAATGAGGACAACTTATTTCTTGTTGATATCAATGCTCAACTCTATTATAACTAGAATTTGTCCACTGGTTCTGTTAAAAAAAAAGTGCATTGAAAATATTCTAGAAATAAGTCAGTTTCTAGTATGTAATCAGAAATCATATACATACAATTTTCTCTATGTTAGTTATTCCATGTATTGAAATTCCATCAAAAACTATCTGAGCGTATTAGTGAATAATGTGCTCCAAATTTGAGATTAACATTAATCTTGCGTTAAATATTTACTTGTTATTTACATTTGTATGAATGTAATATTAGTCTCACTATTCAGTTTCTTGAGGACCAACTGTTTAATGAGACTTGGTGTGCAAAAAAAATAAGCTTTGAGTACTAACCAAAGCTAACCTCAAGTAGGAATATCTAAGGTTAATCTTCAGCGAGATATTTTGATAAGCTGAAACAAATCGATTGCATTGAAGCAGAAGAAAGTTTTTAGCAAAAACATAAAATAGCAAAACATTGAAAACGGGAAAAATGGAATAAAAAGTACTTAAGTTCAAATAAGATCAGTCAACACGGTTTAATACTAATACATTGAAAAATGAAATATTTCAGTCCGCTTGAATAAAATTCTCCGAAGAAGGCAGTTTTGTGATATAATTTGAATCCAAATTAAAAATCAGTTTATGCACATTAGTTCCCAAGTCAACTGCTGTGTAAAATAAGAAAATTAATTAACTCAAACAAGATGACAATTAAAAAAATCAGGAAATGAACTCTGATAAATGTTTCATTTCCATTCCAACGAAATAATTAAATCAAAATTTAATGCAACAATGGAATAAATTAGGAAATTTAGAAATTGAAAGTATATAAAATGAGTTATAAAATATTCAGTATAGTTTGTGTTGTTTTTACGTTAAAAAATGGCATTTTATATATATATGGAATAGGTGAATAAAAACATAACATTTGTGTGGAACGTTGTGGCAAAATTTTAAATCTGTACAAGAAATTTTCTCTTCGTTTAGAATTCTATATCTTTAATTTCTTAAAATTGTAATTTTGTCATTAAGAGTATGTTGAAATTTTGGTTAAAGTTTTCCTTTTATATATAATGAAAATAGCCTGAAATATCAAAACTTATTCAGATAAAAATAATTTTAACAATTGTGTTAATTTTTTGTTAAAATTTGAATTTTTTTGAAATCTAATATAGTATATAGAATAGTATATATACACACAATGTAATTAGTTCAATTTCATTTCATAATAATGCAGTTTTTTTCATCGAGAGTTTGAGTTAGTTTTTTTAATAAGTAAAATATTTTAAAAACATGTATATAGGAAATAATTTCAAAAGATTTTAGTGCTATTTTATAACCATTTAAGTTATTAACAAAGTTAGAAAAATTGAATATAATTATTCATTTTTTCTAACTTCATTAGTAACTTAATAAAATCAATCAATGAAAATCGAGTAGAAATTCTTATTTGGTTCATTTGAGTATTTCGCTCAAGATTTTACTCATATATTCCATTTAAAAATAAATTTTATTTTTAATGATATGCAAAGTTTCAGAGTTATTTTCCATTAAGCTCACCCATTCAAAAGAATGCATAAGATAAAAGGAAAAATGTTTTGCATTCCAGAAATTTTTTCTTTTTTTTTATTGAGTTATTTATTTTTAGAACTCACACACTTGCTTTTAGGAGCATTTTATGTCACACATCTAATATCACATGATATCTCAGTTCAGTTTTAATCAACTGTTGTTTTTATATAGATTCTGACAGCAGCCTATTCCTTTTGTAGAATTTGACTCTAGTTGTGCTGAGGTTATGTGGCTTATTAATTTAGGAGCAAGAATAAAGCAGAAGAATTATGGAATTGCTTTATCATTCCCAGAGGTATCGTTCCTAGATATTGCAACCACGATCTTTTTTACATGTTCCAGTTATTAGTGGTCACGACGGATCTTTGACTGGATAAGGTATAAAACTAGCTACTTTTCAATTACGAGAATGACGTTTACTAAGGCAAACCACAGCATCCTATGAATATTTTAGAAGCCTATATTTTTTTCACTTTCATACAATTCTAAACTTTACCATTGATATTTTGCGATACTTTTTCATAATTGCAAATTAAAATCCTAAAATTTGAAAATATACCAAATACATTTTCCATAATATAGATTCCATAATGCATATTGTAATGTTACACAGCACTTTATTCACACAACAGAAGCGCTTTTGTGGCAGCCGAATATTTATAACTCTTTTCTGCTCTACAGTTCGTGGTTTTGATCTTTCTTGGCCGTGAATGTTTTGACACCGTGTGGTAGACATCCTAATGACTGAAAATTGTTAGAAATTTTAATATTCACCTCGTATTACCTTCGGGGGAACTTTTCGTAGATAATGGGCCATAATCATGAGTCGCAAGGGAGGAAACCCATAAAACTCCAATTCACCTACTCCGACATTCATATGCTTAAGGCAGAACCACAACATCTAACTTCTGTTGTTCAACAGTGGCTGGAATCGAACCTAGAATCTTATACTCTTAAGAGAAGTGTCCTTGAGTGGGGATTTGCAGATCGATACATTTTAAATTGTAATCTAGTTATATTTCTTGTGAAAAAAGAAACCATTGAACACTATGTTACAATTCCCATAGACTAAAGCCTTTTACATTTCCTAAGTTAAAATATTACTCATTCTTTTAAATTTAGCAATGCAGGTAAGTTAATGAATTGAAATTGGCTAACTATTTAATATAGTAGAGTCAAAAGTGAATAAAATGGCAAAAAAGAAGCTGCTCTGTTCAAATGAAATCTTATACATTCCTTTTAAAGTGTGCACAAAAATTATGCTAAACTTATATTAAAAAAGTGCTTTTTAAAGAAATGACTTTAGGCCTCAAAACTACTGATGTGTTTGTTGCTGTTCAGATTACTCTCCATTTTTGTTGAAGTTATCTGTGAAACACAATTGCATTCAAAATGAAAACTCCGGATATTTTTTTATATGATATTCTATAATGCAATTCGGAAGATAGCGTTCACTGGCATAACATCTGATAAGAATATGGCCGTTATAGTACCAAAAATTAAAGACTTCTGGAAAAAATATAATGTTCATTACAGTTACTGGTGTTAATGGTTCTGCATCAGGAAAATCCTGTGCAAACGAGTTCTTGATTGTTTATCAGTAGGGTTCAGTCAACGTCGAAATTATGAGCAGACCTGTAGCGATGAACCAATGTGCTTCTGTTTTGCTGAAGTTGTGAATACTTGCCTACTGTTTTACTGAACTAAATAAGCTATCACCTTGCCGACCAGATATCGTCTTTATTTAAGGCAAGAATTAACATCACCATTCGCTTTTTCATATATTCAAGTTATTGAATTTCTGCTTGTCTATAACTTCTAACTCTGTACGCGAGGTCGTATTGCACGATAGACAAATCTGCATTCACGAAACTGATGATTCTCCTCCATTAAAATTTCTTAATTTGTTGAAATGTCTGTTTCTTTGGTCCGTTAGTATGGCATCTTATCTAAATTTACCACAAACACAAGTAATCGTTTCAACATCTCTCAATAGTTGTTGTTGCACCGACATGCTTTCCTGTTACAGACCTTGGTCTGTGTTTCCTGTATATAACTGAGTTGAGTTCTACCGATTGGGTGGGAGTCTGTAATTTAGAAGCAAGAACCAAGCAGAAGACTCCCCACTACTTGGCTTGCGAACCGCAGAAGTATCATTTCACATGGAGGGCATTGCGCTACCACAACATATTTAACGTACCCCAGCTGTCATTATCGAGCACTCCGTATCTTTATTTGGGTTGGGATGCAAACTCGCTACCTTCCGATAACAAAAACGAACGCCCTTATCAATCAGGTCACCGCGGCCCCCGTTTCACTGTAATCCCTTCTTTATATAATTTCAGTAGCAATTCGAGAGGGTCTATTCAGCTTACTCGTTTGTGTTTTAAACTAATATTAGTTTGCATTACACAATTGTCATTTGTCGAAAATTTTAACTCAATCGCGTTGTTCTTTCTAGGTGTGGCTCTTGTTTTTACAAATAGGAATATAAATATTCGTTTTAGTAAATTGCAATACATGTTTAAAAATTATACCCAATTTGTGTGTTTAGGCGTTTAAATAATTCAAGTATCAAGAAACGCTAGTTCAACTGGAGATTCTGTATTAAATGTTTCCTTAAATATATGTATCTATATATTTATTTAAGGAAGTATGTATAAAAAGTAATATATGTATATAAAATTTGGATTATATAAAAAAAAAGTGACAAATTATAATTTTAGATTATAGAAAAAATCAGTGCTCGTATTTCTAAGTTTGAGTAACCTAGTGTTTACTAGGTATATAGTAACTTTTGTTCTAAAAATAAAATTTGCTGAGTTTGTCTCATTTGACGACTCACTTATGTTAATGATTTCCATGCTTTTTTTAAAAACTGGGAATTAATTTTAGGGTAACAGCAACTAGAAAAATGATTTTCATATTTAGGGATTTTAGGGTAACAGCATTGACACATTCAAAGATTTACAGCTTATTAATATTTTTATTATTTAATTGCTGGGAATTTTTTTTTACTTTATAAATACTAATATAATTTATAAATATTAATTTTTAAAACAATTAATAGTCACGTTCTTTTAAATCATTCACGTGTTGAAAACTGACAATTGATATATTATCCGATAGCTATTATATCAAATTTAATTGCAATATGTATACAAAGATTAAATATTTTATTACATAGCAATTATATATATATGTATATATATATAAATGAAACTATATACAGTCTTTTAATGAATTTCCAAAGTTAATATAAATATATTTATTATATTTATTTATGATTCAAGACATTCTTCCAAAAGTTCATATGATTTTCCCTTAAATTTAAAATTAAAATTATTTTACTCTCTTTGTTACACATAGTATTTATTCATTTTATATGTACGATTTTTTTGCTTTTGTTTAAGACGTTTCTCCAGGTGCACGTTTCGTAAAGTCAACAAGTGTTTTATTATGAAAAGAGTTTACTGCTTTTACAACAATGAAATGATGACAACAATTTTTTTCCCTGCCAGTTCATTTGATTTACAGACGTGCGCACTACGTCATAAAAAAAATAAAATTTTATTTGTGAAATATTATAATATGATTGACTCAATTTTATTTATTCTTCTATTTGATTCTGTATAAAATATAGAAAGTAAATAAGCTCATTCACTCACAAAAGGACGAACTCGGATGAGAAACGTCAGTAAATCAACAGGTAATTATTATTTTGATTTGCCAAGAAAGGCAAATAGATTTCTTAAAATTTCCCTTAAATAGATTTTATTGGATAACATAAGTGCCATCATTTCTTGTAACTTCTTGCAATTGCATGATGGCAAGTTGTAAATCCCCTTTTTTCAAAAAAATGTCTTATTTCTAGAGGTCAAAAATTGAACCAGTGCTTGTCTGACATCTTCTTCGTTTTTCAATTTTTTGCCGTGCAAAATATTTGTATGGGCAGAAACAAATGATAACTGGAAGCTGCTATGTCCGGAGAATATGCTGGATGAGACAAAATTTCCTAGGCTTGATCTGCGACTTTCTGATGAGTCCCCAAAACAGCATGTGACCAAGCATTGTTATAAAGTAATATGTCCTTAATGAATACCCCGACCTCTTTTTTTGGAGTGTTGTTTTTAGCTGAGAGTACCTCTCCGAATTTAGCCATTCGTTTGGTTACAACATCTCAAAATGTATTGGTCCTCGAATGTCCCACCATATACACAACATTCTTTTGTTATATTAGAGAGGTGATAGGTTTTCTAGGTTCCCAGTTTGCCCTTTATCTTATGATGTTTCCCTAGACAATCCGTTTTTAATCCCCAGTTATGGTAAGATGCAAGAACGGTTTAATTTTGTTACGTACAAGCAGGGATGTGCATTTGATGATTCGATCATTCAAATTTTTCTCACTTAATTTATGAGGCAAATATCTCGAATACTTCTACACAAACCCTAGTTTCTGAATAGGGTCCAAAATGGTTTGTTGAGCTGAATCAAGTCTTTCCGCAATTTCCGATGTTCAATAAGGTATGATAATTGTTGAAACTGATTGTAACTGGAACGGTCAGGACTTTTACGGTAGACCTAATATATACAGGATGATCTTTTTTTTAAAGTTACAGTGTTTGGAGCACCATATACCACGATCTAATAGCCGAAATGGCACTTGGTATTTAGACTAATCAAGATATGGAAAAAAGGATTCCGAGAAAAAATGTTAGTTCCAAAGATCATAACTAAGGCATTTTGTGGCGCTTTACAATGTATAAAATGTGAGAAATGAAAAATACTAACACATACAATTAAATTATTAATGTACAGTTAAATTATTAATATTTATTTACTACATTAACTTCTCCAGTGAGGAATTAGATCACATACAATGTGAACACCGTTCTCAGAAATACCAATAATAAAAACGTAATTTTCTTCTGGTTCGAAATTCCTGAAGAGCTGTGGATGCATAACATTGATTCATATAATAAAGCTTCACCAGTAACGCACGCTCCGGTAACGTGAGAGGCATGGCCACTGGAGCTTATTTACTTCAGCTGAGATTATATGTCGGAATTGTCTATTACTTTCTTTTATAGCCCCTATTACTGGCGCTGTCACCACACAACATTTGCATTTTTTTTTCTTTTTGATACCCGTGTTTCATGCTAATTCTCATTATTGTAAACTGCAGCAACGCCACAAAATGCCCAAGCAGTGATCTTTAGAACTAAATTTTTTTTCACAGAATCTTTTTTTCCACGTCTTGATCAGCCTAAATACCAAGTTTTATGTCATTTCGGCTATTAGATCGCACTACAGGGCGCTCCAAACACTGTCACTTTAAAAAAGATCAACCCGTATATAAGCATGTATATAAACTCGACCCTCACAAGCCACGCTTATATATATACATGTAAAAATGAAAAAAAATTCTTTAAAATAATTGTTCAAGTAAGATGTGTTAACAAAAATACTGTATAAAATTTTTCGGAAAAAGAAATATGTCATTGAAAAGTTATATTTATGTATATATGCATACATATGTGTGTATATATATATATAATTTTTTTTATGCAAAACTATACTTAAAGACATATATTACACATACTTATATATATATATATATATATATTACTTATATATAATTTACAGTGTATATATAGATATGTATGCGTGTATTCGCATTTCTACCAATTGAGTGTCATGTTGCTATTTGAAAATAAACCTGAAAACTAAATAATATATTTTTCCTTTTTTGTTATAAGAAATTTGTTGATCATCGAAAC
>JAPDSC010155283.1:45214-100016 GCA_026290005.1 Latrodectus geometricus
TTTTTTTTTCTGGTCTTAGAATGTTATTTTAGTCTTTGAGTTAAAAAATATTCGACTATTAAATATAACATAAAGCAGCTAAGCCCCTTCTTATTTCTCTATTTACATATCTGATAAGTAATGAAGAAATGATGTAAAATTATCATATGTACAGTTTTAATTTTTTCAATTTATTACAGGATGGTATATCAGCTGAAATATGTGCTTTAGCTCAAGGTTACAACGAAATGGCTGATTTTCTTAATAAACTTAGAAACGTAAGTATAAAAACTAAAAAAGTAGAATGCATGATTAATTTTGCCTTATGATATTTATCAAGATTTAAATAAAAAAAGTCCTTACTTTCTTTACATCTAAAAAGTTCTGAAAATTTTTTTATATGTTACTCCATTCTCTTATTTATATATATATATATATATATATATATATATATATATATATATATATATATATATATATATATATATATATATATATATATATTAAAATTGACATAATTGAATATTATATAACATATATATTTTACATTATTGAAAAAAAATTCTTAATGTATATAAAACCAATTTTAATTTTTAAATTTAATTGCAATAATTTAATTGTAATCATTTTATATAAAATATTTAAGAAACGAATCTTACCACAAAAGTAAGAGCTTTATTACTGTCAGTTTTGATACAAAAATCTTATTAGTATTATACTACATTGTGTTTAAATGTGAACACAGAAATTAGAGTTATTATAATACATAATCATATATAAAAAAAATGTGTCTTATTTTTATATATGATTGTTTGAAAGGATTTTCTTAAAAATTCTTCATTTTATTGCCTTAAATTTGGGTATGTTTTGTACCAAATGAATCTTAAAAGAAATGCATTAATTTCCTTTTTTTGAACAACAGATAATTCAAATACTCTGATTTGGAGCTTTACTGCTATTCTTTTACACACGAGGGCTAGTGCGACTGGGATTTAGGCTTAAAGTTGATTTTGAGCCCTATAAAAATCTGTGTTCGAAGTGAACCTAATAATGGTTAAGCCTAATAGCAGAGTTAGCCCATTCTGCTACTATGTGGGAAATTAAGCATTTTTGAAAAATTAAACCAAAATCAGTCAGAGGAAATACACTTTAAAAAATATAAATAAAATTAGCTACTGTAACTTCTAGTAGAAATGTCATGACGCATAAAAAGTTTCTAGTGTATTTTCTGGAAAATAATTAGAATAAAAGGAAAAAGAGGTAAAAATATTTTGTATGTGTCTATAATATTAGAATTCAAACTTATTGAAGTTATATTTTTAGATAAAGAGGCTGTAAAGCAAAATACCTGTGTAAAGACATGGACTATATTTGTAATTTGTTTTTGGATCAATAATCGTTAAATCTTTTTATTTTTGACCCAGATAGTGAAGAATTGTATTTTGAAGCCACTACATGATACACTTTGTTAAAATTATTTTTATTTGTAAAAATAAAATTTAAAAAAATTATTTTATTCAATTTAATACTTGGTTGCGATATTCTTAATAACATAAAATTGGTAATATGCTTATGAAGTTCTTTTAGTCAGTGAAAATAAGTACATTCTTAAAAGCAAACAGTTTTTAACAATTCATTCTCATTACTTATTTTTGAGCAATGTCTTCATTTTATGTATTTTTATTAACTGATAAGATTCATATTATAAGATATGAGTCAAGATTTTGGAAATACTCTTATTTAGGAGATCTTATTTACAATATAAATTCGAAATTTTTACTCTAATTTAGCCTTTCTGATTAATTAAAATTTTCTTAAGCCATTTTCATCGTCGTGTGAAGTCTCCCTTCGGGAAACTACAATATAATAAATTTATTTCATTGAACAGTATGTGACGTATAAAAATTTATGGTAATTTCATCTGAGAGTATATATTAATAATATAATTTTATTTCTGTTGTATCCTAGCAGAGCCCACACCCTTGGCGCGAATCCTTTTTGTTGGTGATAAATTTCGCCAGTCTGGTAATCCAGCTTTGATACTCTAGATATGATAAACCTAATTATTTCTGGAATTCTTATTTCGCCATTTTGTTCTGCCTTGGCGATTTTTTTCGGTTGTGAGCAAGGGATTGCGCTCTCTTAGGATTTCACCTTTATTTTTTTATTATTCCCAAAATTAAATTTAAATTATTTTTCTCCTTGAAGGCTCATCTTAGAGAGGATTATATATCCCAGCTCATTCCATCCACTCGACCAATTCCTAAAATAAAACTTAAGTTGTTCGGCCACAGTGGTGTTGGAAAAACTACTTTTCTTGAAACTCTCAAGTGTGGTTATTTTACATCTTGGTTCAAGCGTTCTGTAAACTCCATGTCACCCAACCTATCTAGAAATAAGAAAAGTAAGTTCAGAATTCTGTAAGCATATCATTTACCTATTATATCGTATTCCTCTCTTCAGGATTTGCTTTGTTTTGAGGCAAAAATTTATTGTACGGTCAACTTTGGCGACTTTTTTAAAATTTCACCAAAAATGTCGCTATTTCGCACAAGTAAGATTTTTAAATAAATAAATAAAAAAAATATTTAAAAATATTGTTTATGCGAAGAAATGGGTTGCCAGAAAATGCTATTTATCGCAAATGTGGAAAAATTGTGCAATGGTGACCGTACAGTAAATCTGATCTTATTTTGTTGTTAAGCTAGCAGTCTTTAAAGGATTAAATCATTACATGAATTTCGTATAGTAAATTATTTCAAATAACTTTTTTGTTTACTATAATTAAATCCCTTTATTTTTAATGCATATTTATGTATCGTTTTTGTTTTTCTTTACATCAAAAACATGTTATATACATGTTTACATAACTGTTTTTTGATATATAAAGGTAAAAAGAATGAAACATAAACGCATTCTTAAAGGATATATTTTATTTTTTCGATAAATTCATTTATTGTAATTTCTGTTATTTCCAATCAATAATTTTAATAACATTCATATAAATTACTTGAAAGTAAAATAAACCATCCTTTCAATTTTTTTATATTGCTGTAAAATGTAAAATGCTGTAAAAAAAAAAAAAAAAAAAAACAACAAAATTTAAAACTGTGTTAATTTTTCTAAAGTGAAATCAAAAAAAGATATACAAAAATTTGATATTTTATAAACGAATTTCAATTATCAACATAATGAAATATAATTTTAAATACAATTCTAATATTGTTAAATTGTTTCCCGAATAATCTATTAATACACAGATGTATTTGAATTTTTGATCAATACTTTTTGCTGAGACTTATGTAAGAGCATTTCAAAGAAAAACTATATGGAATAATACGTCGCGAAGAAAAAATTCAACTCTAAAAAGAAAACTCCAGAACAATTATTTTGTCAGTTGCATTTCGCAAAATATGACATCCTTCAAATTGTCTATGTGATAATGAAATCTATAAAGTTTAAAACATCATTAACAGAAATGGAATTTTTGAAATTTAATCGCTTCAGATAACAAAACTTGTTACAAAATAATCTGGATTTTAATTATAATTTTGAACCACATTGCGTATGATAATGCATATGCTTTTTGAAAAAAAATAAATAAAATAAAAGCATTTTTTGTTTAATATAAAAAATGTTGAATATAAAAAAATGGATAAATGGGTGTTATAGAAAAATAATTTTACTACTCATAAATAATTATTATTCATAGTTTTAAAAACTTATTAAAATATGAAGGTAAATTAAAGAAACATTTTGCAAAAGGTTCAAAATTTTTTTCTTGGAATTTCTAATTAATGTCTTTGCTGCAGGTCATTTGAGAAATAAAACTATATTTGAACTGAATAACTCAGGTGCAGATAATCCACTCATCTTTAAAACACGCTACGAAACCTACACTAAAGGAATCGATGTTCAACAATTAAATATTTCAGGTAAGATACTCTTTCACTTAATAAACTCTAAACGAACGAATAATTTAGTACAAAGGATATTTTTGTAGTTTTCAATTTCAAATTGTCTATGTGATAAAGAAATTTTAATAAGTTATATGCCTATAATTTATATGTTAAAAACATTTAAGTACAATTACTAGTTGTTTTATCTTTCAACATTTCCTATCATGTATAAATCAATTTTACCCATAAATGGAAGATGGTGCCTTTTCTAAAATAACTGTTCACCTCATATAAAGACCACTTTTGTGAAGTTTTGGACGCCAGCCTACCGGAGTATCTGAGTTCAGCAGTTTATTCCTTCGTGTACATAATGATAAATATTGGTCATCAGCACTCGTGGTAGCACGTGGCCATTCATGGCTGAACCTCCTGGATGCCGAAATCCCAGGTTAGAAATTCTTGCCAACGTCTATGAATCACAAACGGACTCACATTCAGCCATTAAGCCACTTCTATCTGACTTTATCCTGTCTCTCGTCTCTCAACAGCTCGCCAACGAAATTCTTCGGTCAAATGATGCCTTAAGGCCATTGTTAAAATTTCGCTATAGCACATTTCTAATCTCACCGACGCAGTGACTATTGCCGCCTTGCTTTGAGATATCCATTTTTATGCTCCTTGCAAATGGCATATTCCGACAGCAGCGCCACTATTTTGCATAAAGTCACATTGTTCAGTTCCTTTTACTTACCAACACATTCAAATTTCATTAAGACTGGCTTATTTTTGGGAAAAGTATCGCTATTGTTATAATTTTTTTCCTTTTTATTATAATTTTCTTTGGAAACTAGTGTATAGATTTAAATGTGTAAATTAACAAGTAATCACTAACCAGTAATTTTGATAAAAGCAAATCTTTTATCCTCTTACGAAAATGTACTATTCATTTCAATAACTTTTAATGAGATTATTCAGTCAAATTTAAACACACACACACACATCTTTTTATGATAAGAATTTGCTATGATAAGAATAATGATGAATATAATTTTAAAATAAAATAAAAACATTTTAACATAATCGTACCTTTTTTTTTTAAATATTATTTTGAGATTAATTTTCTCACTAGCTTATTAACTTTTTAAATGTGCTTAATAGTAAAGTTAGAAAAAATGTTTTCCATTCTTAAATCTCAGATATGAATATTATAATGTAAAGCAAAGCAGGGTGTGTTGATTGTAAAGATCTTCTATCGTTACCCATATAAAAAATACAAAAGTAATTAGTAATTAATTAGTATGAATATTGAAAGATTATTCCCAATTAGAACATTACAATGTGAAAAAAATCTCATTTTTCTTGTATTGCTAATATCTACTTATATTGAATTATTCTGTTCTGCTTATTTTGTTATCATTGTTAAACTCATTGATAATGCATCAAAATAACATCAATACAAGCAAACCATAAATACCTTTTCTCGTTTGAGGAGGAATGGACTTTTGTTGAATCCTTATTAAGTTTATAATGGTGTAACCATTTAAAAAAAAATGTTTTTCTTTTTTTTTTTTAAATTTAATGTTTGATTGATCTAACGCTGTGACTGATTATCGATATTGCGCTTTTTTAAATGGAAAATAATGAGATTGCTTCTTTTTGTACTGAATTCACACCTTTCAGTTTTCATGCTGAAACTCGTCAGATGATAAATCTCATTTGTCAATAAAATGCCCTTATAATGTAAGTTATTTTAAAGCACATGATATTCATATGTAGTTTATTATCGGTAGGTATTGGAAACATAAGCGTGTGGGAATTTTCTGGCCATGAGCCCTATTATATGACTTACGACAACTTCATAGGAAACACAAACTGTTTGCATCTTGTTTTTTTCAACTTGAACGACGAATTCGAGGTTCAGCTGCAACAAGTGCAATATTGGCTGTCTTTTCTACAATCAAGAATACCTGTATATGAGCCATTAGGTTAGTAAAAAAAATTGTTATAATTTAATGTTATAATGAACGAAATATTTTATTTTTCAATAAAAAAATATTTGAATTTTGTATTTTTAACTTACATTTAAGAAATCTTCTCTATGAAAGTAAATTTATTGGAATGATTTTTCTTATATGCAATTGTTTTAATTTGATGGATAACAGATTTTTTCTTTTAGAATATATATTGTACCCCGCTTCGTTGTTTGTATTCCTTGAGAGTCGATAAAAACAGTCTTTAAAAAATCACAAGATTTTTATTCATGTAAATTCAACAAGTTACAGGAAATTCCATCTGTAGAAATCACAATGACACAGCAAGGCGTGGTTCTCGTTAACCGGTAGGTAATGAGTTCTAATCCCAGTTTACCCAAAGATCCATCGTGTCCACTAATGGTGACTGGGACACGTAAAATATGTCGCGGTTGTAATGTCCTCCATGTTTCATTAATTTGGAATGGGAACATGGGGACGTTACGCGGCTCGGAAAAACTAACTACAAGTTACTCCCAAATCTCTTCCCTGACCAAACTCTCGAGGATGATAATTGAGGAACTAAAACTTCCTTGTCTGGAATGGAAATTTGAACTGACACTATCTTGAGCCATCCTCGCAAATTTCCTGAGAATTGCGACATCTGGTGGGTTTTTCTTAAGCTTCATTCTTCCAAAAAAAGGAAATTTTCGTGTGATTTGAGTAATTTTCATGGCAATAAACATACAGTAAGAAGTGAAATTAAGTGAATAAAAATATGCCCGTGCTGTCTTTTGAAATATAAAAACACTTTCTTAAAATATTTTCTAAATGTGTTTGATGAAAATAACTGCTTATAGAGAATTTATTCATTCCTCCTTCATCAGCTTAAAAATACATAACTAACACCTATGATTTCTTTTGCTAAATCTGAATAATATTGGGGGTGTTTAGAGCCAGGTGGGGACCTTCTCTGGCTTCCTATCTCTAAATTAGAAGATTCAGATAGTACATCATAGTACTGTCATGTGAGCCAAAGTCGTACTTCCACCCTCATGAAGGGGTGCTCTGTTCAAAAACGGAAGACGCTCGTTCTGTCTTCATTCGTCCAATCCCTGGCTGGAGGGTTTGTCTTCGCCAAGTATCATAAGTAACAACAACAATTACACAGCTCTAATTCAGCTGATAAAATAAGAAACAGTTTCCAATCACAATAATTTCAAATATCTCAGACAGCTTCTATGTATTAGATTATATAGTATTCAAAACTGATTATCTTCACTAATTCTACATCGGCAGGTGATATTTGTTTGTGGACTTGGCTTGAAAATCTAAGAATTTCGCCAAGGCTCTGGAAGGTTCTAGGTAATCTTTCTTAGTATTAGTTCTAGAGCTTTGGTAAGGGATTTTTCCAAAAGTATCTATTTACCGCTAAGAATTTCGCAAAAATGTTGTCAAATAATTGGAAAAGTCGTTTTTAACGTAGAATCGCACAATTTTTGCACAAATATGAGTATTTCCTATCTGTTTGAGGTATTTTAAGACACAAATGATGTTTATAAATTTTTGTTGTTGTTGCTAAGGACACTTGGCAACGCCAAGCCCGCCATTCACAGAGACTAGGCGAATGAAGTCAGAGAGAGCGTCTTCCGTTTTTCAATAGAGCACCCTCATACGAAGGTGGAAGTACGACCTTTGGCTCACAGATGGCAGCACCACATGAATCTTCAAATTTAGAGATTGAAACCAGTGAAGACCCAAAGCCTGGCTCCAACCACCCCCAGAGGTATTAATTTGTAATGGGAAGATGGAGGACATTGCGACCCGACGGATTTAACGTGCCTTAGTCGCCATTAATGAACACGACGGATGTTCAGCTAAGCCAGGATTCGAACTCACCACCATTTGGTAATGAGAACGATCCCCTAACAAACCAGGCCACCTCGGCCTCTAAGTATAATACATATATAATATAAATTTTTAATAGTATGTATGTACATATATTAAAATAATATTAATGTAAAAAATAAAATGATCGTGAAACGTAAAAATTTATTCAACCAGATGTTTCTTAAAATGTATCTGGGAAGAATGTAAAACAAAGACTGACTTACAACTTTTCTTTTGTGGGTAAAAGAAAAGACAAAATATCAAATTATGTATTTTTGAAAGAAGATTTAAAATTTCGAAGTGAGGTAATAATTTATGTAGCAAAATACTTTATGATATATTCCAGGTTATCAAGGGAAAAGCGGTAAACCAGCTCGAGTAGTTTTAGTGGCCACTCATGCCGACATTGTCCCATGCTACAAAGTTGCTGTAAATGGGGAATACATCAGCAATGAAGCTTCTTTCATCCATAGAGAAGCGCAGATGAATTTTGGGTCTGTATTTGACATACACGACTATATCTTTGTGGTAGACGCTCACGTGGTTGGATCCTATGGCATGAAATTCTTCAAAAGTTATATCACCCAGGTCAAAGAGAAAGTTACTCAGGTATGAAGAGTATTTCTAACCACTTTTGTTGATGGGCAACTATAAATTTTCCGTATTTTCCTGTATATAATCCTCGAATCATGTGTTAAAAAAGTTCTGAATTTCATTGTGCGAATTATACGCCGCCACAAATAATCTTAAAAAAAATTTCACCAGAAAAGTTTGCAAGAAAGTTTTGAAAGAAATTCTTTGTTTCATAAAATAAATAACAGGTGGTACCAAGACACACCTGAGTTATTTAAGCTATAATCAGCTTTGTCCAATGACGTTCAAATGCGAATTCGATTTCTCGTAAAGATATATATTTGAATATGTCTAACATCGTTTTAAAAGTTATTAGAAGCTAAATATCTATACGTTTTACAAGAAACTTCTCAAAATTATCGCCTTTGATTGATCTCTCGTGATTTCATCTCAAGTTTATCGCACTTTGCGATGAGATCGATCCGGACAGATTTTTTTTCATAATAAATGCTTTTTTTCTGTACAATTTATTATATTTTTAATCATACTGTGCATTTTTTTTTATTTTATATGACACCCATTTTATCAACAGTACTTATTTTAAACTATTCGCCGAAAAAAATTGCCGCGGATTATATACAGAAAAATACGGTAAATATACTTTTCAATTATGTCTATTTTTATTCATCTATATGCTTAAGCAATTACCATTTTGATGAAGTAAGTATCGACACAAGCTGCTGTAATAAGTAGTAATCGAAATATAATGAAAATGAATGTCATATAGGCAATTTTTTTCTAATGGTGGCGCACCGAGTGATTGACAAGTCGCCCACATCAAGGCCGAAAACTGCTACTCGTTTATCGTTTCCCGGTGGGCACCTGTGAACCAAGTCACGGAGGCGAGTAGCATTACCCACGTCACACCACCACAAATTCGTTTATAGAGGGGGGGGGGCACATTCATCCATCATCTCAGAAGAAGATAGGACAAAGAAACACAGAAATGAAATGTCCATGCTCAAACCGGGATTCAAACCCGGGACTAACAGCCCAGAAGTCAAGAACGCTAACCACCCAGCCATTGGCCGGCATACTGACAATTCATGTTATTTAAAATGCAAAATCTTTACATCACTTTCAGATAAATTAAGATACTTATGTAAATAAAAAAAATCATTTAAAAATGTCCCAAAAATATTATTATTAATTTTGAAAAGAATATTTTTTAAAGTATCATATTATTTGTCCATCATTGATTATTGTATGTAATATATAGTTTATATAGATGGTAAATAAATAGAATGAAGATTGCTGTGATCCTACTATGATCACTGAATCTATAACGATTACGATACTGAAATTATAATCAAATAAGAATGATACTTATCACTCTTATTTGACAATAAAAACTCTGATTTCTTTCTAGAGTTAGAAGCGTGATAAAATATTTTATTTTTAAGGAATGGTGGACATGGGATTCCTTCGATATAATCATCAATTTAAATATAGTTAATAATTTAAATATAATGCTGCTGAGGATTGCTGGATGATATGGAGAAAAATTCGAAATTGATGAAAATGATCAAATGGAAGGCTATTTCAAAGCCTCATAACAATACGCGCGTCAAAAGAGTCAGTTTATATCAAAATTAACAACAAAAGTTTATTACTTAATTTTTACACATTTTTTTAGTGGTATGCATCTTCCCTGTAAATTCCAGAATCCTAGATTGGTCTAAACGACTGTGAATTTTTTACTTCAGTGTGAAAAGTATTTTTCATTGTTTCTCGTTATATTTCAGGCCAATATTTTTTTGCTCAAAATTATGTACGAAAGCTGATCGATTTTGAAAATATGGTATATTGAAAAAAAAAAAAATAATAATAAAGAAAGTAATGTTGGAATTTGAGTTTCAAAATAAATTTTTTCTTGTGTTTTTTCTAAACATTAAGCCGAGATGGAGATACATTGTTTTTAGCAAATTTAGAATAATCTTAAGCTGATATTCTTAGGTGTTGAAAATACGTAAGAAAATTTATCCGAGAAAAACTTTATGTGAGATGATCAATCATCTTAGATTATACCATTTTAATAAATTTTAATAACCGAAATTAAAGTTTTGGAACATAATTATAAACTAAAAACACACACACATTAATTACCAAATATTACAATAAAAGATAATTTTTAAATAATTTTTATTGATAGTTAAATATTAAGCTATTCTCTTATATTTATTTAAAATGCGGAAAAGAGATAACTTACACAAAGAAAATAAATGAAATTAATTGAATCTTAAATAGCTAAATAATGATCAGCATAGGTATTTTCACTATAGAATAAAATATTCTTTATATTAAGTAGGTTAAAACCTTCTAAAACATGATTACTGAACTTTGCTACAAAAAAAAAATAATAAATTTAAGATGCAACTGTTGAAATCATTAAAAAAAACTGAAATCATTAATCAATAAAAAATTTTATATTATTTTACTAAATTAGCATGTAAATTATATAATTTTTTAAACTTAAAAATAAATTTCATTAGTTAAAAATAAGAATTTAAGATTTATTGAGTAATTTCGTTAGCTATATTTATAAATTGAAATTTTAACTTAAAATTTTGATTAGATTAAGATTATTATATTATTTAATTTATATATGTAAATTCTTTCAAAAAAATAAAATCTGCAAGATTTAGGAAATTACTACGTTAAAATGTTTAATTTAATCAACAATTTAAAAGTATGTATTAATTTTCGCATATTATTAACTTCTAAATTACAAAATGTGCCTTACATATTATAAAAATTATTACATTAAATACATTATTAAATTCCTGTTAATATTTAATATATCTCCAGCTATAAATTCTCACATTTATTATGAAATTTCTAGATTATTTAATATCATTAAATGCAGCTAGTTTTAAAGTGAAAAACATTTCTTGACAAATATTATAATAAAAGATATGCCAATATTAATAATAATATAGAATTAGATTACCAAATAAACAATCCCAGTAGAATTACTTCAGTATCTTATATGAAAATGTGCTATTTTTTTCAGGGACTTCCGAAAAGCACCGGCTTTTTAGAAGCTGCTGCTGCAGAGTTACCTCTTTGGAGGAAACAACGAAGTGCCTTTCCCGCCATTTCATGGAAAAATTTCACCGAGCTCGTGCGTTCTGACGTAAATCCTTTAGCAGGAGACGAACACATGAAAGAATTAATTCAACAACTACAGATTATGGGAGAAGTGAGTTTTTAACTAGTGATTAGAGTGAATAGTGAATATATATATATATATATATATATATATATATATATATATATATATATATATATATAGCAAATATGAATACAATAACAAAAATATAACAATATAACATGTAACTAGTTACACACAAAGTGAAATTTACAAGATGAATAAGTTTAAATGAACCGATAAAATAATTGTCATAGTTATATATTCTGTATATACTTATAAAGTTTGTTTGTGTTCAGGGCCGGCGCTAGCAGCTTCGCCTCCCCGAGCAAAGAGGTAAAATGCCGCCCTTTTATAACAAAAATTAAAAGAGATAAATTAAACCCTTTCCACAGTTAATGGTAAAATAAAACGAGTAAAAGAATTGCAATCATCAGCTATGTTGAAGTTTTGATTAGCAAAATAATACTAGTTTATTTATTTATGTTTTTGGCACTAAATTAAAATTAGGATTGCGCAGAAAAAAAGGAAAGAGTCATTTCTGGTGCATAATTATAAAATACAGAACAGATATTTAAAAAAAGTAAAACAAATTATAAAACCACTAAATATTAAAACTTTATTACATATTAAAAATACATTTAATCCGAGAGTTGAAATTAAAATTGTTTTTTTCTCACTTTTAATTCGGAAAATTGTTTTATTATTTCTTTAACATTAATTTTTTCAGCCAGGTCATGTTCGACGGCTATAGTTGTAAAGCCGTTTAGTCGATCCTCGGTAGTTGTGGAGCGTGAAAATTTTTTAAAGAATTTTAATTTGGAGAAACTCTTTTCTCCACTTCCCACACTTATTGGGAGAGTCAGCAATATTCTTAAAACTATACCAAGATTGGGAGCAAAATCTAGGTTCGATATGAATTTTAAAATCTCAACTCGACTTTCTTTTTTGTTTAGCAAAGCCAAAACAGCTACTATCTCGTCTGCCAAGTCAAGCGCGTTTATATCGGATGAATTCCCATCAGTCAACACTGTTTCTAAATCTTTACAATACTTTATATGTCATTTTGAGGAATATCTTTTAAATCAGAAATATTGTATAAAGATTGGAAATAGTTGCTGTGGGTACTGATCAAATCAAACCTGGATTCGAGTGCATTGATGGCTTTATCTAATGTAAATAAATAAAATTCTGCCTTATATTTCAAAGCAGGATCTTCTATTGGATCATCTTTTGCCTCATAGTCGAAATTAACATTCCTTCTTCGAACTCTATGACGTGGCTTGGTGAGCTCAAAATTAACTGGTATGTCAATTTCGTCTGCGAGTTCTCGAGCATCGCAAAGCATTTCATTAAAGGCTCTGTCCGATCTAAGATCCTTGAAAAAATCTTTACAAATTTTCAAGAGCTCCATAGCAGATGGTAGATCATAGTCTTTTGTCTGCAAGAACTTACTTATAGGATTGATACAATTTAAGATTTTGTACCAATTTACAATGCAGCATAAGAATTTAAATTGTTTAACACAACTTAATAGTCCAGAAGCCTCAACTCTTATAGAGTTGTCAACCTCCAAGTTATTACAAACAGCAAGTAAATCATCGTATATCCCTCCTAATTGATACCTTAGTGGTTTTAATGCATCTATTCGGTTTTCCTAACGAGTATCACTTAAAGGTTTCAAAGTAAGTCCGGAAATTTATTTTAATAATATGGTCCATCGAAAAGTTGATGAGGAAAAAAACAGATTTATTTTTTGTACTATGTTAAAAAAATTGGGGGCTTCGAAGGATGCTTTTGCCACGTCATTAACTACCAAGTTTAATGAGTGGCTGTTACATGGAAGGTAAAATGCTCTTGGATTTAACGCATTTATTCTAGATTGTACTCTCGATTTACTGCCTCTCATGTTGGCCCCATTATCGTAAGCCTGGCCCTTCATATCCTGCAAATTCAATCCCAATGTTTCAAGTCTTTTAAGTATTAGAGCTAGAAATTTATATCCAGTCGATCTTTCAACCGGAAGAAAGCCTAAAAAGCTTTCATTAATTTTAATGGAAACCTCCTTGGGATTGGACTTGTCAATGGATACATACCTTACTAAAACTGTCATTTGCTCGATCTTGCTGATATCAGGAGCGCAATCTAGAATTATTGAATAATATTTAGCTTTTTTAATATCAGTAATAATATGAGATGTTATATTTTCAGCTAAAAGAATGATCAATTTATTTTAATTTAGCTTCTTCTTTTTTAAGCACTCTGCGGATATGCTCTTCCATTACTGGATCAAACTGAGCAAGTAATTGAATAATTTGTAAAAAATTACCGTTACCGAAATCGTAAAGTTTTTCACTTGAACCTCGGAGGGCTAAACAATTTTGAACAAGCATTTTTATTGTTGAAACAATTCGTAGAAGCACCTCGCCCCAATAATTTATTTCTGTGGTAATAAGTCTTTGTGAATGACTGTCAATCGTTTTAGAGTACTGTATTCTTTGACTTAATTCAATCCAAGACTTTTGACTTTCGATATGTTTTTTAGAGGTATCCTGTTGATTTAAAATCTTAGCGAGGTGCTTCCAATCTTTAAAACCTCCAATAGAAAGGGAACTTAAAGTAGAACCAAAAAGAAACAAATTTTTGCTGTATGTTTAAAAAACATCCTGTATATATACAGGGTGTTAGGGGTTTGATTCCAAATATCTTAATGCATAAAAATGTGATTCATTTTAAACAAAAAAGTTTAGTATATCATGGGTCAAAAATCAATCATTTTAGAAAGAGAAACTGTTTAAAAGTTTGAGAAATTTAATTTTAGGGACAATTTGCCGCCCTCTAAGGTTGCCGCCCCGGGCAGGGGCCCGTCTTGCCCACCCCTAGCGCCGGCCCTGATGTGTTTATTTGCTTAGAGCATTGTAATATTTTCAATTAGGTATTATATACACCTATCCCCGGATTTACAATGAAGATAGGTTCCTTAGAAAACCGTGTAAATAGAAATCGTGGATTCTTATATGTAAAACCGTGTAAATCGAAGACAAACTAAAATGTGCATTATTCAGTCATTTATTTCAACATAAAATAAAACTAAATATATCTTAAAAACATAAAAATAACTCTCTTTTTATAAAATGACAAAAATATAAAGGTATATGTATGTAATTCATTTTACATATAGAAACGAGAAATATAAATAAAAAAATTTAACCAGAAATTTAGTTACTGTTATCACTTTCATAGACTCTTAATCTTTTATTCCTGATTGGTATGATATCACTTTCATCACTCGATAGTGGTTGATGCGATTAAGTTCGATGTTAGATGAATTAGAAACAACTTCAGATGGGCGAACCTTGGTAGGGAAATCCGTAATTAACAACTGTGTTTCGTTTTTGATAAAATTTTTATAGACCTCCTCATATTGAGTTAGAGTTTATTAATATCTCGCTGAAATACTTTAATAAAAATTATTTATATAGCCTAGCTTAAATTTATTCTAACATTTTCTGCATTCTTGTATTCAAGGTATTGTATCTTACCTGTGAAGCAGAGTACATAGCTATTTTAGATCCCACATGGCTTTGTGGGACCATAATAGGATATTTATTAGCACAAGAACATCTTGATAAAGCTCGTTCAACATTCGGGGCATTTTGTAGAAAATGATTACCCAATTTTCGCCCTAATTCAAGTCCTTCACGGATGACTTTTGCTGTGAATGCAACTGGTTCAGACTTTTCTTCATCAGGATCACTACCACGATCATTTGTTTCATTAACCATGTCCACTAAATCATCCTCATCTAGTTCTTTGTCCTCCATTAGTTCTACAATATCTGCCTCAGCAAAATCCTCGAAACCTTCTCCTCCTGTTGTATGCGCCATCTCCATTATCTGAGAGTATTCATGCTCCAGGATCTTCTCGTCCTCCTAGAATATTCTAGGGAGGGGGGGGGCTGTCCGAGCCGGTGCAAATTTAAAAACCGTGTAAAAGTGAAATCTTGTAAACCGAGTACCGTGTAAATCAGGGGATAGGGTATATATATATAATGTTTGTATGTGTCTACACACATATATTTATATATATTTACAAATGTATCTTCTTACGTGCTTTAATTTATAATATAGATAGTTCATAGTTATTTCAATTTATACTTTTAAATATTAATGAATAAACTTAGAGGCATTTTATTGAGTTTAATTAAATAAAATATAACTATGAAGAGAATAATAGTACTATAAATAATGAGGAACTTGATAGTGAATGATTCAATACAGTTTTTTAAAGCATACAAAGGCAGCCAGTGGATCAAAACTTAATATCAATTATAAATATTTACCATTTTAAATTTATTCTAACATTTTCTGCATTCTTGTATTCAAGGTATTGTATCTTACCTGTGAAGCAGAGGACATAGTTATTTTAGATCCCACATGGCTTTGTGGGACCATAATAGGATATTTATTATCACAAGAACATCTTGATAAAGCTCGAGTCACCGGAATTTATTCGGCGGAAGACATCCAACTTTTGTTCCCTGAAACAGATGCACAGAAACTGCTTCCGGTAATTGCTTCCTTTTCTTACTTATAATCAAGGAATTTCAGTTTTATTTGCTGTAGTAAAATTAAAAAAAAATCGATGCCTTCATGGTTTACATAATTTTTTTTAAATCTAAATTAATCAGAAGAAATATTAAAACTACATTATATAAAGTACTTATTAGATCTGTGCTCAGTTATGGATTTGGATGTTTACTAAATCCCAGGCAGAACAGCTAGATATCTTTGAGCGAAAAGTTCTGAGAAAATGTTTTAATGCTGTGGTTGAAAATGACATAATTTTTAAATGTACAAATTATTCAATGATATAGATATTATCAAATTTATTAAGGTTAGTCATTTGAAATTTGCGGATTATATGTGCAAAATGAATCTTATCATTAAAATTTTAAATGCTCAATTATAAATTTTTGGGAACTATAAAAAGGGGTAAGCATAGGTGGCGATTGACGTATATTGCGTAGAATAAGATCCTTAAAGTAAATAATTGAGATCAGTTGCCGAAAATAGATCGGAATGAAAGAAAGTTCTTGGGAAGGCTCACCAAGGACTGTCGTGTCAATAGAAGAAGTTCCATTATTAATATTAAATTTTTAAACATTTCAATGAAGACTCCATCAGATTTCGTTAATAGTCGATTTAAATTTATCCATTACTACCTAAAATAATAAGATTTAATTCAAATACAAAGTATTCACAACAGTATCAGAATCATTTTAATTAAGTGCAATTTCTTATAAAAACCGAGATACTTAGAAAGTTTAAGTGCATTGATTGCTTACATTATTTTTAACTAATTTTATTCCTGATGTAGGTTCTGGAAGCTCTTCAGCTATGCACAAAATGCGAAACAGAGGAAGATATAGAATACGAATTTCCCTGCTTTAATATGATGGAAATGGTTGACGGGTTGTGGAATTACGTTCCTTCACAATACGCTTGCTATGGAGGAGTACGTTTAACGTGCAAATACAAGCAATTTTTGGGTCCAGTATTTCCCAAAGTCCAAGTACGATTTTTATTCTAATAAAAATTTTCTTAATAATTTAATTTAACTAATTGCTTAATTTAACTGTAGATCATAAAGGAAATTCCAACACATGATAAATGATTCAAACAAGCTATTGCTCTTGAATGGCTACGGTGGTTTGGTTGGTTAGGGCGTCGTTCTTCTTGCCAGAAGGTAGTGAGTTCGGATCCCGGCTTATCCTAAGATCTGTCGTTTTCACAAATGGCGACTGGGGTACGTAAAATAGGTCGCAATGTCCTCCATGTTCCCATTCCAAATTTCTATAATGTACCTTCGAAAGAAAAGAATTGGAGGAGAAATAAAAAGTGCCCCAAAGTCTGAAGAAGAAAATGTTCCCATTCCAAATTAATATCTTTGGGGGTGTTAAGAGTCAACCTTAGGTCTTCTCTGGCTTCCTATCTCTAAATTAGATGACCCACATGGTGCTGCCATCTATGTGGTAAAGTCGTACTTCAACGCTCGTAAAGGGTGCTCTGTTCAAATACAGAAGACACTCTTTCCGACATCATTCACCCAGTCCCTGACGGGTTCGCCTTCGCCAAATGCCATAAGTAACACAACACTGTTGTTGAAATTTGAATTAAAATTCACTATTATTCAAAGTCCATTACAATTATTAAATGAGAATTTGATCAAATTAAAAAATATATTTCTTTTCTGCATAATAAATTTATAGCAAAATATAAATATATTTTATAAAACTTATAGAAACTTCACTTCTAAACAAACATGAACATTAAAATCTCAACCGAAAAAGTTTTTAAATTAGCAATTTCATTTTTTATTATTGAATATATTTATTAATAAATTTACTCACAGTTCATGAATTAAATATGCTATTCATCCGACAAATGTTATTCATTAAATTTTTGACATCCTTAGTAAAAATGATTTCTTAGAAATCATAAACTCAAAATTTTCATTTATGCGTTATATGCTTAAAGACTGATTTTATGTTAGTGCACGAATTCTCTTTCGTTACCTGAATATAAAATATATTTTAAATAAGATTTAAATTATATCTATGTTGTACTTAATGTGATGTAAATGTAAAATAGATTTAAAATTTCAATCTATGCTCATACATCATTAAATATCTATATTTCCATCTTTCAAGCCCCTGTAGTGCTGAAAGATGGAAATCCTATAGCACACAAAAAGTATTAGAAATAATTAAAAAAAAACTTGTGTAAATATTAATACATAATTTTTTCTTATGGGCAAAATAAATAATAAAATTAATTTGGGCGCATGGATCACAAAAATCCAAAATGGCATTTTTAACTGAGAAGTTTTTTAAAAGATTTAAATTAGTTATTTAATAAAATAGATGAATTTTCAATTCAAATATTAAATAATTATTGCAGAAACTTTAAATATATATATAAAAAAACATATTTTTTTGCTTTAATCAAATTTGCATACACTTATTTTTAAAATAAATAAGAGATTTTAAGAATTTTATTTAAATTAAGTTATTTATATAACTTAGATACAAAGCCCCTCCATACAAAGCACTATAATAGGTATATTGCAAATTTATTCAATATGGCATTGAAAAGTGTGAGAAATGTCAAATTGCCATTATAGGGCGAATAAGAAAGGGAAAAGTTGATGTATGTAGACCGAATCGGTCATAGCTAAGCGCAATTTTTTCACTAAATTTATTATTTAATACTGAACTGCAATCTTTTCTTAACACATCCTGACAAAGTTATGAGTAAAAATAATTCAAACGGAAAATCTGTAAAGTTGATATGCATAGCTAGCACAAATGAGAATTTCTTACTTAAATGAAAACATTTCTGGAAAATCGTCTCGGAAATACACAAACCAATTGCAGCCGCATAAACTTCTAGAACATTTAGGGTGGTCTATTTTAAGTGAAATTTTAACTTGAGGAATAGGCAGTAGTTATCGAGGGAAATATCTAAAAGATAAAAATGTTGATAAATATAACGAGTCCCTTAGAACCCCAGCGTGTCAGATATGAATTTCACAAGGTTAAATCTTTATTAACGATACACAGTGGTCATTTTCTAAAATGACTCACTCATTTTCATGCACACATTAGAACATAATTTTAGCATCGACAAAAGTCATACCTTCTCTTTACTTGTGATTTTGTGAAAGAAGATAAGATAAATTGACAAAAAAAAGTAATATTATCCCATTTACTGAAACAGTAAAAAGGCAGTAACACATTAACAACTTAAACTTCATAAAAAAATTTCATAATTTGAAAATGATGTGTTAAAATGTCAAGGAAAAGTTGAAGTAAATATACTGAATATAAAAACTTTTTTACCAGTTGAAGAAATATACTTCAAACAAACCACATTTGTAAAAAGTAATAATTTGTGACTAGTAACATCTATATCTGTATTGTGATGTCAAAGTTTCTATTTTTCATACATACTTTGATGAAAATATGATTTATAAAAATGATGAAAAGAGAAGGGAAAAAAACTAGATTGAGAAAATGTAGAAAATATATCATAAACAAGGCTCATATTTCGTTGCATTAACAATCAAGAAACACGTTCCTCATCACATTTATATACAGTAGACATTATTGGGAAAGGTAATATTCAAGTTGTTAATATAGAATAACAATAATGAAATTTAAATATTTTTGTGCATATTTTTTAAAAACGGAAAAAAAAACAATAAAAATCTAGGGATAAATTTTTGTCCCAAACTTTTTTCGTTTAGTTATGTTTTTTTTACATACATACATACAAAATGAAAAAAATAGGAAAAGTCATATATTTTTTCCTGTAAAAATGGTGTTTCTTTTTTATTGTATGTACTAAGGCTTAGAATAACATTTTTCCTCTTAGCTTAATTTCAATCTATGCAACAAATATTTAAAAAGTTGTCTTAAGTCAAATGTAACATGATAATCAAATTTAATTATTTTAGAAAATAATTCACATCAGAACTTCGTAAGCCCTTTAAAAAAAACTTTTTAAACTTCTTAAAACAATTAAAATCATATAAATCAATAAAAAAATGTAATTGACTTACAAGCAAAAATTATGTTAAAATTACCTCAATATAGATTGTACTTAATAGAAAAAGTCAAATAAGTATAATGAAATTGTAAGTAAAAAATGATTATCAGAAAACTGAGTTAATTTTATTAATATTAAAAAGAAAATTTCCTTTCTAGGTAAATTTACGAAGATTATCAAAAGAATCTACAGATGTTGAAAATGACCTTTATCAATGGTGTCAAGGGAGTAAATTTTGTTGTGGTTTAATGGAAAGTTTAATAACAGTGGATGACAGCGGTACAACATATGATGTGAAAGTTAGAGGTCCAGGTTCAATGAAATCAGAATGGTATATTTTTTCCTTTAAACCAAACTAAATAATTTGTCATTACACAAATTACATATTTCTTCCACAAATTTTTGAACTAACATTTATAGTCATAAAAGTGATAAAGTTAAATTGCCTTTAAGCTAGTCAACATTATCATTAACAATGGCTCTAAAATGGATTCCAAAAATTAATTTCAAGTCTTAAAAAAATATACGAGAAAAATAATTGTAGTTGGATATAAAAAATCGTTGCTTACATTTAAGATATTTTAATCCTTTAATTCAGAAAACAAATAAATCAGATATTTGTTCAATAATAATATCCAAAACTGAGACATAACGATACAAAAAATTTGATATTAAGCTTATTTTTGAATTTGCAAATTATATGTATTTACGAGTTGTTTTTTATATCAACCAAATGAATGTGCATTTGGAGTTATTTTTAGCATTAATGATAAAATATTTCACGTAAAATTGATTGTAAAATACAAATTTGTAACTGGCCTTTATCTCATGCCACCTGTACTTTAGATTAATAAAGTAATATCTAAAATTTACACTACAGTTTATTATATACATAACTCATCAATCAACAAACAGCCATTGTACAGTATCAAAATATCCTTTTATGACTATAAATAATCATTATTTAAAAAAAGATAAGTAGCAGATATTAACATACTCTCTCTGAGCAGTTTTAATATAAAAAACAGAAGTTTAACACACCATGATAGACTGTATCTAAGAAATAATTTCAATTTTAATGCATTGAAATTCTCTTTACTGTTCATGTTTAATAATTTCCACTTTACAGTTTTTTCTTTCAAGAAGATCTGCTCAGCCTTATTGATCAAGTGTTCTCTGATGTCTGTCCTGGGCTTTTACTAGAAAGGCATATCCTCAGCAGTACTCAACTCCAAGTTCATTCAAAACATGTCTTCACTTACCCTCCTACATTAATCATGGAAACTTTAATTCAGGACGGAATATATGGCACAGTTGTGAATGAATTGAATGGTGCCAAAGAACCACTTGTAAATATTTTATTTTTTGGTGCTTCTGAAGTGCTTAAATCTGATAAACATCATGATTTAGAAAAATTTGTAAACGCTCACATTCCAAAATCCAATATGAATAAGACAACTATATTACGAAGTCATACGTTAACTTCATTTATGCTCCAGAATCGTTCACCTGATTTTAAAAATTATCAAAAAGAGCCTTCGCATCAAAATAATCACAGTTTGCAGCACAGCTTATCATGCAACTTGCCAGATTTGTGCCGAACTGACCAAAATCAAAAAGACAACTCTGAAATTTCAAACTCAGACCGAAATGTAGTCATATTGGTTACTAACTTACATGCTTCACAATTGCCTTTACTATGTTGTCAGTGCCTATGTGCTGTATTAGATTCACAAGATTCAATGGGTCGAGACTGGTGTATGTTGGGAGTACTCTTGGGCATGGCAGACAAATTACCAAAGATTGACCCTGGAAACAATGCTGCCTTTAGTCATACAGCATGTATTCTGCATGAATGGATGAAATCTAAAGATAATACACTAGGTCAATTATTAGTAAAACTGAAAGAATTAGAAAGAGTTGATGCTACCGAGAGTTTAATGACTATTTTACCACTATTCAAAATAAAAACTCAGCTCACAGATGTTCAATGCAATACTTAAAAAACTATCAATGTTCATATAATCGATATCTAATTTTTTAAAATATGCTTTGTTTTGCTGGGGCTTTTATCTGAGAAAATGTATGCAACTGTTTATATTTTTCAATGCTACTTATATATTAAGTTTAATGGAATATACCCAATATAAAAGGTGTAAAAAGGTGCCTGGAATATAACAGCTGTAATGTGTTTATTTTTATAGTCAAATATTTTTGTTTTGTGAAACATATCTTTTATAAAATTGAAAAAGGTTTAATATTCGTTATTCAACAAAAAAAAAAATTATTAAATATGCTGCCAGATATGTTATGAAAGTTTAAATAACACCATTTTAAAAAGTAGAAATGTAATTTTATAAAAAAAACTATCTAGTTAAGTAAAATAACTGTGCATTTCTCAGAAAAATAAGCTTTTTTATTTTTAAAAGTTATTCTTCAATGAAAATTATTTAAGTTTATGTAATTATTAAGTTTAAATGAACAATAAAGTAAAATATAATTTAAAGTGTTTCATTTATTAATTGCACTTTTATTTAGACTAAAAGAGAAACACAATATTAAATGAAATTCTATTACTCTCAAAAGATAATAAAAGTAAAATTTTTCAAAGACAAGAAATATTTATTAAAGAATTTTCTTTTTAAAAATGCAATAAGTTGATGCTATGTTGTTCAATATTTGAGTATAAAGTTAAATAAATCAACTTATATGTAAAACAATGACTAAGAAAATTTTTATTTTTCATAACTTTCAATAATTGTATGTACAAGTTATACAACTGTCTAAACAGCATGGTCCACAGTCATAACACTACATTTCAACAAATTAAGATAATATCTATACACAATGCATATGCTTTCAAAAACAGATATAACTTTCAAATATATATTTTTCCTAAATCTATTTACATTGAGATCTAATAAAATCCATCAAGTCAATAACTTTGAGATTCATTTATTCATATCACTAAAAGTAAAAGCTCTAAAAATGCACATACCATTGAAGTCTTAAGAGTTTAAAATGTGTTTATATAAACATCAAATATTAATTAAGTTTCTTTAGACTGTTTCATTCATTTAAACTCAAATTTATTTTATGAAAATTAAAACACAGAAGGATTAAGTTAATTAAATAAACAGAACAAATAATTGAAAATTAAAGTTATATTTTCTATGATAAATACATTAGGTTGAAGAGATTAGTGCATACATTTACATAAAAATTAATTAAATTTCAAAAGAAAAATATAAGACAATACAAAGACAAATATAATAAATTTTATACACATACTTAAAACCAAAGAAAATTATTCTAGATAAAATCATAATACCTATGCTATTATACCTGAATATATTTATGTACTTAAATAAAAACATTCTAAAAATGTACATGCCAGACAAGTCTTGAGAATAAATTAAAATTAGATTTTGTATTTTCACTAATAAATTAGATTCCACTGAATGATTAATCAGTCTCATGATTTATAAATATTTTTTTAAATGTTATAGAAATGAAAAATAAATATTAATAAACAAATTTAGTTAATCTGTTACTTATTATAAAAAATAAATGTAATAATAAAACTTCAATTTTCAGCCAGTAAATTTAAAACATTGATGCATATCAGTGATAGTAACTTCAACATAAGAACATTTTCATCAGCATAAAAACACAGTCATGAATCTATCTGATGATAACAAATAACGTAAACTGCAAGTTGTCAATATCCCAAGAATTTCAATATTGACAAATTACAATATAAGTGAAAAAATTTTATTCATTTTATGTAATTATATAAAATATTTTTCTGTTATAAAAAAGGCAGTGACGTATGAATAGCAAAACAATTTGCTAGTAATAGTTATAATGCTAACATTAATTAAAATTTTAGTTATAATCCACATTAAACCAACAATTTCTTTTTCACAATTATGTTTGCTTAATATATTCACATTGACAAAAATAGTACTTCAATTTATAACAGTTTGCACGTAAATAAAAGAAACAAACTCCATCACAAACAGAATTAATGATAAGCATTTATTTTCTTCACACTATGACTAGTTAAAGAAATCTGACTCGGATAATAATGGAATAGTTTTACACACTATTTTGATAATTGTTGATATTCTCAAAGCATGTTCAAGATTAATAAACCTAAGGATAATAATTTAACAAAATATAATTTCAATTAACAATAACCTATTTTCCTAGGGTATATTAATTTTTTTTAATTATTTTCATCACTTTTTAATTCACTTCTTGATATTATTTTCAATAGAGATATATTTCTGAAAGAATTTTGTAAGATAAAAATTATTTCAAACCATTTTTCTATATATTATTGAAAAACATAAACGAACATAAAAGAAATTTATTGCAAGAAACAAAACCATAAATTATTCTAAGAAACAATAATACATAATTTTTGGCACTAATTTTAAAAATGCATGACTTATTTATGACTTCTGAATTTGTACTCACATGAAAAATCAGGTAACAAAAGCTATTTAAATAAAAATATATAAATCAGGTAAATCAGAGAATAAATATGAAATATTAAAACTTAACAAGCATAAGGGGTTTTCTTTTGAATTTATCTATTAGTATCACAGAATCACAAAGTATACACGCTTATTTTTTTCTATTTAGATTGTCTTTTTTTTTTTTTTCTTCTAAGAAATGACGTTGACTAGTTTTCATTTGTGAAAGCATATCAGTACAGTTTAATGTAACAAGTAAAATAAACATCTATCACAAATGTTACACATAAAAAATTTTTTTTTGCAGGATATACATAAGGGAAAAAAAATTAATGATAAATAAGGTAAATATTGTATGAATTAATTACAACATCACATTCTAAATAAATATTTAGCTGTGACATTTCAAACACTAGTAAAGCATATGAAAGTGATGTAATAAAAATACATTGCAATTAAAATATACAATTTATGATGATAATTTCTTTATATTGTCATTAAATAAATAAGCCTTAATAAAGGACAATCTATACCAACACTTCAATCAGGGAAAAAGAGGTATTGATTTATTTTAATATGAAGCCAGCAAAATATGGCTACAAATATTCAAAAGTTTCTTTTTTTTCATACATTCATATTTTTCTATTAATTAAAAGTAAGGATAATAAATATAATGCATGAAAAAGATTATAATTAATATAAGTTTTAGACATTATGAAAAATACTAGACACTTACTTAAACCAGCAATCACTACAATTTTTAAATTATTAGCAAAAATATAAAAAAAAGTATTTTATTAGAAATAAAGTAAATGTTAGATAGTGAAAAAATTCAATACCATTTTGTGTGAATATATAATTTACATATAAAAATTTTCATAGTTTTGTATATTAAAAATTATAATTTAAATTCTCAACAACATATATAAATAATAATTTTTTAAATTTGAATATAACTCATAACAAATGGAAACTATAATTTTATACCTAAACTTACTCTTTAAAATATTTGCACATAAACACATTTCATTGAATCATATGATAAAATGACTAGAATTATGAATTTTTGTCCATTGCTTGACACACCAATAATCAGACTGTTAAAATTCATCAATATGAAATTTTACAAATAATTTTGTAAATTTTCGTCTAGGAGGCAATTGTATGAATGACAAATATATAATGGGAAAAAGATAGTTCTTCACAAAAGGAATTCTTTTTTGTGAAAATGACTTTGACTTCAAGTCAAAATCAAAATTTCTCAAGCCCAAACCTATAAAAATATAAATTAAGAAAAGTTAAAGATTGGCAAAACATACTAGTTCAAAATTAATTTAAAGATTTAAAAATTAACTTATTATTTTTACATACAATCAGGATACTAAAATTTTAAAATTTAATCCATAAAGATTTGTGTTGAGGTGAATTTTAGAAAATGTTTTACCCCTTAAAGCTTTTAATTATTATAAGCAATTATGTCTAAGATAAAAATAATAAAACTTGTAAATATATATATATATATATATATGAAAAAATTATAGATTTTAAAGAAAACAAGCTGCATCTTTAACCAATAAAAAGTTAAAACTGAAAAATTTAAATCACAGAGCATATGTATAAAAAAAGCTCCAGAAATATTTATCTTCATTAAACTACATAATAGTTGAATAATCAACAAAGGTATGCAAAGAACTGAATTATAATTATTGAATTTGAAATTATAAAAGTAATTAACCATCCAAACTGACTAACAATTTTGAATTTTGATTTCCCCCAACACAACTGTAGGCTATTTTTATTATCATTTATAATATCATAATTATAGTAATCAAATATAAAATAATGTAGTAAATTTGAAGTTATAAATAACGTGTAACAAGAATAAGCATACAAAATTATATAAAGTAAATCAAGAAAAATAAAAATAAATTCTGACTGAAGAACTAAATATCTAAATTATTTCATTTATTGAAATAAGCTATCACATATTATAACACAAATAAAATGTTTTGCCAACAGTTCCATTGATAAATACACTAAGTACACGGTCGGTTTATATGTGTATACAACTTCAAACTGAATAAGAGATTTAAAGCTAAAATTTATTTCTGAGATTATACACAGTATAAATATCAATTGATTGAAAATACAACTATAAAAACAATATAGAGTGTCATCAAAATGATTTGTAAAATTATATCTAGATGTTACTTATTGAAAGAGGATTTAGATGTGATATTAAAGAATATTAATCCCCATTTTTCAAATTAAACACTCAGAAATAAATGAATTCAATAAAAAATGAATTTGAAAAACAAACAACAAATTGAGGACTTAGAAAAACCTTGAATGGGGTAGGAGTGTATTGTTATGTGAAAAACATGACTGCAAACAAGATCTAAAAGTAATAGAAAAAAAGAGGTTACATTTTTCTGAGCTAGAAGTGAAAGTGTGAACTTCAATACCATCCAGGTATTACACAGGGTGCAAGATTGAAATAATAATTCATATGACAAAAGTTTGGCAGCATTTATTGGATATTTAAATTCTTATCCAATCATTCTATAGGCAGAACAATGATTTTCTGAATGTCCTATTGATATTTTTTGAAGCAATTTAATTCCCTATGGTTTAGTATCCAAGTTAATTGAAATAATAAAAGATTTACAAAGATTTTAGTATACAGCTATCAACATTAAATATAATTCAGGAATAACCAATTACTGTTTTACATAGTATTCTTTGTGATATAGCTGAAAGAGTTTTATTATTGCCATGTGTACAGTATATATGTCTACACATGCAATGATATAACCAGACAGTTGTAATCATTTGTTTTTCTCCTACACCCATTGATTTTATATTTAAATGACCATAATTAATTAAATTTGACAAAAAAGATAGATTTCTTAAAAGGATAATTTGCTATCTCAGTAGGCAACAGTTTTTTTAATGAAACCAGGAACATGTTTGAATGACAATAATTCTTTTTACGAAACATATTGAGGCTGCACACACAAAAAAATACAGTATGTAAGCAATTAAAGTCGTCAGTTATGTACAGATGCAGTGAAATTTTAATATTTTACATATTACAACACAATTTATATTAAATATAAATTTAAAATAGACTATTCTTAATCTGTATTGCATTTTTGTCTGCCAGTACACAATTTGTGCTCCCAAGTTACATAATTCAGTTTAATACATTTTCATCTTTACATGTACATATATTGACATTTAAACAATTTTAATTTTATAGTTAGCTGTTATAAAATTGTTTTTTTTACATACATTTTGTATGTAATTTAACATAATTTAATTTACTGTTAAACCTAACAAGATAAGATGAACTTCAATGCAAATTACAATAAGATGCAATAGAATAAAATTGAAAGAACTCACTCTTAAAGTAAAATCCCAACTGCCAGTAGATAATGCAGTACCATCTGGAGAAACTTTTAAACAAGTGACTCTATTTTCATGTCCATATAAAATGCTAAGACGAACACATTTTAAACTATCCCATACATTAACAGTATAATCATTGTAACCAGCAAATAATAAACGGCCTAAGTAGCATGAAACAAAGTAAAATGTTAAATAAAATATCATATTATACATATATAATTTAATTTCAAAACATTAAATAAAGATAGTTGTTGAATAAATAATCATAATGTATTCAAATATGCAAAATCTATTTT
The DNA here is from genome assembly GCA_026290005.1 of Latrodectus geometricus. NCBI lineage: Eukaryota > Metazoa > Arthropoda > Arachnida > Araneae > Theridiidae > Latrodectus > Latrodectus geometricus. The sequence continues at coordinate 73,540 of JAPDSC010155283.1, forward strand.
ATTAGGAAAAAAAAAAGATAAAAAAAAAGTAAAAGATAATATTATATCAACAAAGAATGAAAATAAAGCTCCTATATTCAATATAGACAATTCAATAGAGCATGCCACAAACTTGCTGAATATTTCAAATAAAAAATCTAATTACAGCTACATTAAATTAAAGAAATATCAGGATATATTATGAATAAAATAACTGATGAAAAAATTAAAACAGCAATACTACACCTATAATTTAAATAAGTACTTCAATTTTTTCCACTGAAATTAGATTTATAAAATGATAAACTTATAAACTACGTAAATGTATAATGAAACTAAATACATGAAATCCTTACCGCTAACAGAAAAATCAACTGAATTAACTCCGAAAATAATACTTTGTTTAGAATACATTGCAACTTCTCTATCTGCACGTAAATCAAACAGGCGGCACTAAAAATATAGTTTGAAGTATTAGATTACAGTCAAAAGAAAATTTAAACAATAAATACATTAATTTCCTTACATTCATTTAAAATTTACATAGAAATTTAAATCTTCTATTTATAGCATATAAAAATATTACATGTAAAATATATCAATTATTACATTTTCCTATAACTGATACATGTTTATTTTAAAGATTAAATTTTACATTTTGTATGCATATCGATGTATAAATATTTGATATTATTTATATATTTATAACGACTTTTCTTATGATAAAAAAGTTTCACCACAAATAATTTTTAACATTCATTATTGTGCTCAGAGCCATATTTTTCTCATCTACTGAGACCATCCTCAAATCAATAAAATTTTCAACTAGCTTTAAACATATTAGATGGAAATGAATTTTATCAGTTCAATGACAGAATATTTTTATAGCAATAGAACTTTTCTATTGCTATAAAAATATTCATAAAAGTATTTATATTTATAAAAATAGTTTTAATGAAAACTTTATGTATATCTGATTTATTAACTAGTATATTGTAATGCTGGTGTTCATGCAGCAGCAATTATTTTAAAGAATGCCATTTGTATATATTAAACAGTATTTCCAATGGCTGGGATTTTTTTTTTTTTTGCAAGCCATATTTTATTAATATTAAGAAATGGCATATTAATGAGTTTTTTTTATATACTACCTTTTTTATAGACCTCAGCACATAATTTAAAATGCCTATATTTATTTAAATTATGTAAAAAAAAAAAAAGAAAAAAAAATACAATAGAATTTTTTGAGAAAAATAAAATATTCTATACATAAAAAGAGAAAACAATTAAATACATATTTTGGGGGTTCAGATTAAAAAACTAATCTTACACACTCCTGTCATTTAATAAGATATTTTAAAGATGCTTCTTCCTATGAACTAAAAAATAAAGGTTTTTAACTTTTACACTCTAAAAACATATTTCTCATACATAATATTTCAATTTCAATGCAAAATGTAACAAAATTAAATCATCACAAATTTTTAACTAAATATACATACTGTTGCATCATCAGAGCCAGTTGCAATAGCATCACCACTTGGATAAAATTTTACAGAATTAATATCAGATTCATGACCTTCAAATTGTTGGACACAGTGACCTGTTCTCATATCCCAAATTAATGCCTGTCTGTCACAACCCTAATATATGTGTAAAATTATTTCAAAGAAAGGTACAAAATAACATGAGGAAAACTAAATCAATATGAAACATAGAAGTACAATACAATTTTTATAACTAATCACATAAAAAAATATAGAAAAGGCTAAATGGATGCCTTAAATAATTTCCTGAATTCACAAACTGAATCACTTTTTTTCTGAAATGTATCTTTCATATAATTACAATTAAGAGTGTTCTAAATATATATATAGTTTAAAATTGTAAGTACAAATACATTAGTTACTTAATAAATAATTACATTAATTACTTAAATTAAATGTATTAATTATTTAAATATGAACTTACAAAAATTGTAAAGGGGATTTTCATTTTTAATACTTTATAAAAATGATTTGCATTTTTATTTTTATTTTTTTTTTATAAAAAATTTAAATAGTAAGAACTTTACAACAATATAATTAAGTATTAACTATAATTGGGAAAAATAATATATCATTACAATATAATAATCATTACAATTTTTAAATATTCCAATTATTGTAACTAAAATAAATTGTAGCTAAACTTCTCAAAAATTATTATAGCAGGTGAATATTTGATTTAAAAAGCTGAGGTTAAGAGATGGTGGATTCTAAGGAAAGAAAGAAATATTTCCAGTTTTCCTAGAAAGACATGGATGGCTCTTGTCTGATTGGATATGATTGTTTACAATATCACCCCAACAGATTTGGAGTGGTGGGTTACTCAAACCGTATTTTGTGTGAATCTAATTAGCCTATGATTTTTTAACATTTAAATATCGGTATTGCTCTTTCTCAGTATGAAGACTTTGTTAAAAGTTATTGGAGATAATTATTTATGGAATTTATTTCTGATAAATTATTTCAGCTGGACTGATGCTAACTACAATTTCCATTACAGGAATGCTTCTTATATTAAGCTGTTATTATAACAATCATATTTAAAGCTACTATTATCTTTCTAATAATGAATGTAGTTTTTTTAATTTATTTATTTGAGAGTCAAATTACACGTTATTATAAATTATTATAATAAAAATAATTTTAGATTTAAAAAGTTAACTTCTCATATAATGTTAAAATTTAAGCATTTTCACTTCTGAAATCAACCCAAGAATTTTGATATTTTGCTTTAGACTTATTGAATTAAAGGCCAGAATGCTAACCATTCAGTGGCCAGCTTAGCATATCAATTCCATTGTATAATGGAATTGATCATGAAAATGCATACATTCTTTTTAATAAATATAATTATTGTGCTTCTATAGAGGTTTATCTTAACTAGCCATTATGGTTCAATTTTATTTAATTAACTTATTAGATCATGAATAGTTACCAATAAGTGTTCATATAATTTATTACTAACAATTCATGATCAGTAAAAACCAAAAAAGTAATTACGTAATTTGAAATAATAGTTAAAAATTTCATTGTTTATTACAGATAAAAAAATATATTTAAGAGCTTTTATACAAATCAGATTATTACTTAGATATTTTCTAATCAAAGATTACATTTAACAAAAAGTTAAATTATTAACAATTTATAATAAGTACTTTCTTATTCATTTTCAAATAAATCAATAGATACTAATATACATAAAAGTATATATTTATAATTTTAAGATAGGGAAATAGTAGCATAATTTATATATGTATGTAAATAAAACCCTTTTATTATAAATAAATATTTTACTAACAGCAGAAACAAATATGTTTCCAGTTTCTGAAGGGGAAAGATCTAGTGCCATAACATCTCCAGTATGACCATGAAAACTCTGAATTAAATGTGTGCATTCAACATCCCACAGAGCACATGTACTATCACCACTACCAGTTAATATCTAGAAAAATATGTATATAAATATACACAAGAATAATCATTATACATCACATCAAAGTTAAATATCAAGTACAGCACCTATTAAAAATAACTAATAAAATATTAATATAAGAGTATATTTCTTGTATTAATAATATTAATATGCTGATATCCATTAAAATTGTAATATAGTGACAAAAAGTAAAAAAAAATATTCATGTACATAAAAAATTAGATATGAAAACAAAATTTTAAAATTTAAAAGCAGCTTGGAGGTTACAAAGGTATGAAATTGGCGAAAGCAGTTGTCTGCTTTTGGCAGTTGAAATAATCTTTACTTGATTAGACATATTGTGTTTTGTCAACAGAAAAAGGCAACTCTTTCTACATTTTTGATTCATGTTTAAGTCCAACTTCATTAACCATAGTACCTAGGAAAGGTTGCAAGTCAGTTTTTCAGTGACTTATGAACAGAAGTGTTTAGTTGGTAAGAAGTCTAGAGATAATGCAATAACCAAATACCCTTGTACTGAGGAAGATAAGAAACCAAAGTGCAATGTGTTCTTGCATAATCTTATTGAAAGATGGTTCTTGCTGACCTCAAAGATGGGTCACACTATTGAGATTAAGATATCAAAAATGTACATCAGTAGATTATTCAAGTTACAGTCGATCTGAACTAGAGATGTGCATGTCACATACGCAATGGTTTATACTTTCATGCTACATGCAGGGCAATCATGCTGATATTGAATGCAACCAGGCAAAGATAGCTCCTTTGAGTCTACAGATACACATATGATCATCAGAATGTTACACACAGAATCAGGAATGGCTTGAAAATATTATATTGTGACACTCCTACATTTAGTTTTGTTAGGTGCACCAGAAAAATTGCACGATTTGTCTCCTCTTAGCTTTTAAATCACAAGAGAGCACAAGGATAATGGATGCTAATCTATAAGCCTGAGAAAACTATCAATTCTATATTCTAATGATACTAGTTGATTTTAACCAGTAAAAATGCAAAATTATACAATGTAAAACACTTTTGATATGTAACAATCCAGCTTTTATCCAATTCCAACACTTGCAAGAGGAATTTCTTCTTTTTACAAGGGGCATAATAGTACTCTGAGAAAACCCCGACTTTACAAAATAATTTTCTAATAACAACCCACTAAACAATTTTTTTCTTATGCTGTGCTTTTGATGTCATTTGTCCTTCTGCATCATCTAAATGTGATAAAATGCTAATCATTTGTATATTCACACCCCTTCAGTTTGTCATGATTTTGAAATTTGTAAGATCATTCCTTCCTGATGTGGAAATTTTAAATAACCAGTGATAAGTATATACATATGAATATATTGATCATGTAAGAGATTTGGAATCAATGTATAATAGAATCAAATTTTATAAAATTTTAAATCTATCTTTAGCAATCTTAATTAGTTATTTTTCAATACAATGATAACTAATTAATTAAAGAATTAATTTTATTAAGAAAGGCAGTATTAGAGTAAATATTGTATTTCAAAAAATGGCTAAAAAATTAAAAATTGTACAGAAATAATGTTAAATGTTGGTCTAAATTCATAAAATATGAAAAAATTTTATAATTGTTAAATCATAATTACGCATAAATTTTTACTAATAAATAAACTTAATCTGAAAGTTGAAGGTTATACAAAACCTATTCTTCAATGAAACACACACATTACCTAAATATATAAAACAGAGCTTATATAAAATATATGTCACTCACTCTATACTTTATTTCTTTTAATTTTAATTCATTAAAATAAAAACTTAAGAAGAGTATTATTCTAATATTTGATAAGTTTTAAAACATTGAAAATAAACAATACATAAATCACCATTTCCCACAATTGGAAACAGTGATTTATAAATAGGAAATGAGAGAAAACAAAAATACAACATTTATCTTTTGTTCAACAATAGATTGGATCAAACATAAGCTTTATTACAAAAAGTATGTTGTATACAAATGATATTTTTAGTTTCAATTAATAATTTTTTACTTAAATAAATAAACAAAAAACAAAATTTTAGTAACTGTAACAAATAACAACAAATGTATTTTAGAAATTTAACCACAAAAATAGCAAACTATTTTTCATATTAAAAATAGAACTTAATTGCTAACAATCAATTGTATTTCATTAATATTTATTTTATACTGAAATTTATTATGAAACTCAGTCTTGAAATAATAAATTTTAATTAAAATCAATTAAGTGTTAATTTACCTTTCAAAAGAATTTGCAATTAGAGTATTATAAAACAAAATATTGCTTTAACTGTTCACAATTCAAAGTTTAAATTTTAATAAAAAGGTTCTTAATTTTATGAAATGTAAAAAAATATTACCTGTTGATCAGAATTGGGAAAAAGACAACAAGACATATAACTTGTATGAGTGCCAACTGCTTTTTTTTTTGTAGACACATCATCCTCAAAACTTAAAGGGTAAACAGTTATTTTATTGTCTAGACCGCTAAAAAATAAAAAAGTATTATGTATTTTTTCTCATTAATTAGTACATTTTTGTAATACAATCAAGACCTTAAAAAACATGGACTAACTAAGGAAAGAGAATTTTGATGAACATTTTACATTATATTGATTTTTTATTTGATATTGTATTGCTGGACTACAAAAAATTTACTAACAAGAATTTTTCTTTCTTGGTAGAAGTTTTGAATACATTCTGAGCAAAGTGAAAATAATTAAGTACTAAACACTGAAATATGTACAAGTATTTATGAATAGGTATGTCTTTATTGTTTCAGCAGCAACAGTGGTTGTTTTAAAGGGTTTAAAACAAGCCCACTGATTTGACACAATTAATGTAATTATTTCAAGCCTTAAGTTAAAAAAAAAGAAAGATAACATTACCAGAAGAAAGAATTAGCATAATGTAGAATTTTGATTAGACTATTTTAAAAATTATCCTTTTGTTTCAAATCTCGAAAGACATGTGTACATAAGTATCCAATATAATATCAATTTTGACTTATATTTAAAAAAAATAATTGCACTCTTTTTATAATTCAAAATTTATCATGAAAGGCAAATGTTCATATTTTGTTGCAATTTAAATTATATTATCATAATTTAAATTTATATTTTAATTCATAATCAAATTCATAATTTAAATTCATAATAGCATACAATTTAACATAAAATTTATATCATTATCAAATTAATGTTTTTGTGAATAATTGTCAGTTGAGTAAAAGTTTAATGGACCAAAATTTTGGAAAATTTCTCTCTGAATATCTAAACAAATAATAACAGCATTTGTAGGGCAAAATTAAATGACTTATTTTGCAAATGTTGTTACTTATCCTTGAAAGATCTGACATGTGTTTTAGATAGAGAGTCCCTCTTAGAAAGTTCAATGCAACCCATAATATGATCTGGTGAAGCTGAAAGCTCACAGAGCTAGTTTTACAATTTACATTGGATAGATACACACTCATTATATATAATAGATACTACTTTTAGAAGATAAAGATGTGATGAATATGTTGACAGAATTGGACATTTAGACAAACACAAAAAAAAAAAAAGAAACTGCATGTAGCAAATGTATTCAAGCATTTAAAAAAAAATTGTGTGATGATCCTCAATGTACTACCTGCCTAGGCAGAATTTAGAAATGTACATTCAAAATTTTCAATAATAAAAATTTGCTATGAATTCCCAGTTTGCATGTTTCAGAAGGATATAATTTTCTATAAAATTACATTGTTTTTAATCCTAGTTGTATTTTATGCTTCTTAAAATTTAAAAATACAAGTTCCTAAAATTATGTCTCTATTAAAGAAATAATAAAATTCAAGCTCATTTTAAATAATCAATAATTGAATCTCAATGAACCACAAATAGAGGGGAAAAAGAAAAGATTAATTTTGGTTAGTTATAATATAACATTTTAGTTATTTTAAAATTAAGTTGAAATTTAATTTAGTTGTGAGCACTTTTTCAACAGAGGGCTTATTTAATTGGAATTAAAGTTAAGCTAATTTTTAACCACTACAAACATACAAGCATAAATGAAAATCAAATGCATAAACTATTGAAACAAAGATCTCTACACAAACCATTTAGCTGCCAGTTTAACAAAAGGGTAGGGAAAAGAATTCTTCATGTAAAATTTAATTTTTCCCCTTATTAAATGACAATGAATACTAATAATTAATTTTTTTGCTAACCCTTTATCTACCATTTTTTGCATTTTGTTTTTTGCATAGTTTCTGCTGCTAACTTATTTGCCTCTCGTTATTTCTAGTGAATAGTAACAACACACAGATGAAGAGCTGGCTTTCCATAAATATGAAACAGAATTGTCAGTCTATTTCATCCTAACAATAGGTACTATCACATCATTACAATTTGCAACAACATCTAAAAAATAGGATGTTGAATTTTAGATGCAAAAAATATTTAAGAAGAATAGTTTTTATTAAACTTGCTTTACTAAATTATTATATTCAAGCTTTTTTTTTTCTTATTTTTTGGAAGTTAAAATTTCACTATTTGGGTGAGAAATAAAGATGGTACTTGATTTATTTTTTGATTAAGATCTATAAATTTTGCAATACATTTCAGTTGCAATATTTCCATTTTATCATATTTTATGGATGGATTTCTGTTTTACTGACACATAAATAATGAAATATATTACATGTTTTACTTTAAACTACTGTGTCATTTAGTTAAATTTTGTTCTACAGAGAAAACCAAAATCAATGAGATAATCAAAGTATTAATAACAGAAATGAACTGATTACACATTTAAATATCACAAAAGGATAGAATGTAGAACCAATTAGAAAAAATGTAGGTACCATAACAATCATTTAAAATTTGGATTTAGATTCAGTGGATCTGAAGGTCACACTGTAACACAATGATTCAGTGATGAAAAATTGAGCATTAAATGCACAAACCATAGAAAATTAAAAAATTCAAATATTAAACATAGTCAATTACTTACAAAAGTTAAAAAAATATTTAAACTGCCTTTTTACTATTAGAAACAAATGTTATGTTATGAAGATAAAATTTTTGGAAAAAGCATAAATAGGTAACTATTACAAGAAATTATAACCAAACATTAAATAGCATGAATGAAAAAGTTATTACATATGCTTGCAGAAATAAAACAATTGATTGCATTGATGAAATATTCCCAGGTCCAATGTCAAAACAGCACTATTTCACAGAAGATTAATTTAAACTGTTATTTTAAATAGTATATTTTATAATAAACTTTTAAACAACATACTTCAAATTTCCATATCAATTTACAATTTTATATAATCAAATTTAGAGAATTTATTTAGCTTTCGGATAATTGCAAAATCTCCATTTCAAAATTTCATATAATGAAAATATGTGGTCAAAAATACTATATTTGTGAAAAATTTATACAGATGAATTATTAAAATTAAATGATTCTTCAATGATACATTTCTAATAATAAAATATTAATAAAGAAGTAAACATTAAATTTGCAAATATTTCAGCAATAAATTGGTTGATATTCAAAACTACCATTCACATTAACAACAGGTAAAAAGAATTTTCTACATAAGAGAAATATATTTAATGCAGATTTGCTTATATAGTTTCTATCACATTTTTAAAAATATTTCTATTCTGAATTTTAATTCTGCATTTTCATCTACTTTTACTAGTGTCTTTACTTTTATTAATGTAATTTCAAATGATAAATTACCCTTCAAAGAAAGAATTATTAAGAAACATTATTCTCTAGAATTGAAATAATGAAAAAGTGTTTTTCAAACACACTCAAAAGAATTTTCATAATTGATGTTATTTAGTTACTAGTAATGTAATATAAATGACATAAATAAATTAGAGTATTTAAAAATAAATTTTCTAGATAACTACTTTTTTGAAAATAAAATATTTAAATTACTTTAATTAATTTACATTATGTACAATGTATTCTTTATATGTAAACCTCATTGAGATATAAGAGCAAGTAAACTTCCCAGTCAGCAGTTTACCTGGTAATAATCATATCAAACATAAAATGTGTATTACAATAATTGGAGGAAAATGCACACAAATTTTCCATCATTTATTATTACGTTATTTTAAAAATAATCGTAATTAATTACAAAGCATATTGTAGTTAATTAAAAAATCTCAGTATCCACCAATTCCATCAATAAAACAAATATATTTCAAATGTTTGATTTTAACTTTTGTTACAATAAGCTATTTTTGAAAATAAATTTTTATTTCAGACGATAAAATTTTTTTATTATATACTACTTTTAAAAAATCAAACTTTTAACATTTATGTTTTGAGCTAAATTTAATGGCATTTAGAATAATTTTCACAAATGCCAAACTGAAATAATTCTAAAAACAAGCTTCTCCTTTCCCCCCCTTTTTTTCTTTTACCTATTCTATTTATCTGTAAATTTTTACTGCCAATTATTTTTATAGTACATAAGTAATAATATGCATGTAGTGTTTTAAATAATAATGGATTTCTTAATTTATTTAATCAATTATAAATTTATAATTAAATTTGGACATGTTACTTACTTTATTATAATTCTGTAAAATGTTAGTTTTCTTATGAAATTCATAGTTCAATTTCATTAAAATAATAAATCAAAATTAGAAAAAAGATAAAAAAATTTTGAAAACGATTTTTTTCATTGATAGAGAACATCTTTATATATTATATGTAAAATGCCTTCATTGATGACTATTTTATACATTAATTGAAAGTTCTTAAAATTGTATTTAATTTGAATAATGTTATTTAATTAATTATTGTTGAAATTAAGATTCCAATGAAGTAATAAGTGTAACAAAACTAGTCAAGTGATAAGAATTTTTGCCAATGCAAAAAATGGATAACTTAACAGGTTAAGCATTTTATATCTGAAACCTTAAAAACAATCCATTTTTTGTTTTAAAATAATTACTAATTGAAATCAGAAACATTAAAATAGATACTGTTATATAAAATTAACAAATTACATGGAAGAGAAAAATTGATTGTCAGCTAATCCTATCAATTTGGAACAGGTAGTTTTATTTTTCTTAAAATGAAAATGGTGTAAACAAGCATTTCTTTATATGCTCACTGCATGGCATATTTTAAAAATTAGTATTAAAATAGATCATATTCATTTCTTAATGCATAAAGCGTTCATAAAAGAAAACCTATGTTTTATAAATATTTAATAGTTTTAATGTTTGCTATAAATTTTCAACTTTCCTAAAACAAAATAAATATACATATTTCATAAAATGAAACACAAATTAGTTTGTATAATAAAATTAGAAAAAGATTTAAACATTTAGTATATCAAAGACAAATAATTTATTGCCAATTTAACTTAGTTATTTATTTACACATACTTGATGAATTAAGCACTTTATTTCTCATAACAGTTTGTTTATTTATAAATATAATTTCATAAATATGAACACTGATATTTTTTTATACTAATAAATAAGTAGTTAAGAACACATTAGGGAAATTAGCATTTTATTTTTAGGAATATTTAAAGAAATATTCCTAACTTGCAAAAATTAATAATTGTAATTTTATGTTACGTAATTATAAGTAAAATGGAATTTACCCGCATGCAACCATATTTCCTGATGGAGCATAAGCACATGCCATTACCCATGTAGTAGGCATAGTAATTGCATGTTCCTAAAAATATGAATAAGAAACACATATATAAATAATATTTCAACAAAACAAGAACTCGTTAAAATAAAAAAAAACAGTTTTTTACATCATAACAATATGTATTTTAGAAGCAAATGAAAAGAAAATTTAATTTATTAGTGGAAACTATAATACTAATTTAATGTAATTCCAGAAACAAAATGATTAATCTTTAAAAATTTTTTCCAAATTAATTCCTAGCCTGATGCCATTTTTATTTTAGTTTATTATGGTATCAGTGCAGTAAAATGAAATTTTGTCTAAGTAAATTTGCTTTGAATTTTATTAGGCTTTCGCTGCAATAAAATAACAAAGAATTTACACGTAGAAATGTATTAAAAACAAATTTTGAAATAGGATTCTTACCACAAAATTTTTGGCTCTGTTACCATCCTTTTATTTATTTTTTAATTTAATCTTATGTAAGCTCTTAGTCAGCAATAATAACCAAATTATATATCCTTTCTTCAACTAGTATACTTATATAAAGCTTTTAAAATTGTATGAAGCTTAAAAAATCCTAATTTTCTATCAGAATATATTAATAAAAAAAAAGTATTTTTTATTTACATTTATTTTAACATATTTAAAGCATTATGTTTTAAGTAAAGATTAAAGTTTTTCAATAGATTTGCACTATTTCAATAAGATAGAAAACATCAGAGCAAAAAGTCTGTGGATAGCTTATAATCTTTATGAATAAATTTGATTATGAAAATTTTATTTGAATGCTATCTTTTTTTAGGGTGATCATATATTAATTTTACAGAATTTCTTTTTTCCATTCAAAACTTTTTTTTAAACAAAATTCAAGGTACAGTTTGATTTATGCAATAGAAAACACATCAATTATAGCAAAAAAAAAAAAAAAAAAAAAAAAAGTTTTAATTAGTGAAAATCAATATATTATAATTAAATCTTAATATAGCAAAAAACAAATTATAAATATCGTAGAAAAATTATTAACTGTAAATTCTATAAATATAATAATATAAAAATGCTGTATTAATAGATTTAAGAGTATTTGAAAAAAAAATCTAGGCTTATAAGCAGATAAATGCAGTTAACAGAGCTTGAATTTAATAAGTAATCATCCCCAGGAAAAACCAAACTACTTTTTAAGAAAGTGGATATAAAAATGCATTTAATTAAGCTTACTGCTAATAAGAATAAAAATGTCATCAAAAAAAAGGAGCAATGCCTTTTTAAATGAAAACACAATATAATATATATAGCTTCTCAAATAAAGCTTCCTTTAACAGCAATTATTTTCATTTACAAATAACAAACATGTCAAAAATATGATTTGAAAATTTGACACTTAAAATATATTTCTCACATACTTGTGTCATAATAACTCAGTATTAATTTCCCAACTTTTAAGTCTTTCTATTATTATTAAATTATATTCAAATTCTTCACCAGCAGAATAGTACTATGATAAACTTGTACACTGATTCAATTTAAAAACTTTTTCAATAATTCAAATTTAAAATCTTTTAAATATTTAAGAGGAGCCTATCAAGGTAACAAATTAATAAGATACATATTTAGTGGGAATGGGCACAATTTGTACAGTTAAATTTCACATTAAATTTGTGCTCTAATAGTTTCAATATTTGCTACATTATGAGAGGAATTCATCTTTAAAATTTTATCATCTTTCTTTTAAAAATTTTCTAAAATAATCAAATGCAGAGAAACATAAATTTGACTTTATAGAACTAAGTATGTAAAAGAAAAACATGCAAGTAATCTCAGATTATATCTCCTAAAACCTCAATGTAAATAAAATTATAAAAATATATTTCATAAGATAATATAAAATTTACAAAAAGAATACACTTAAAAAATTATTTTCCTAAAGCTGAAATACATCTTTCATTTATGCAAAATTTCCATTTCCCAACTTTTAGTTCTGCCATATAGATTTAAAAATGTTTTTATGTATTATACAAAATACTTAATAAATGTAGAAATTATAAGATTAATAAATATAATAAATTTGTTTACTCTTTCAATTAATGCAAATAAAGGGCCAACTCATTTATTCACATTATTGTATTACATCAATTTACTTACACTGCTTATCATTCACAAATAATTTTATTCCAAAACAAAAAATAATGATAAAAAACTTAAATGTAGCTTGCAATAGGGAAATTAATTTCCATTAAATTTCCCTATTACAGGTTACATTTAAGCAACTACAGAAAGTTAAATTGTGTATTCTATCTAAAAATTCATATGTAAAATATTCACTAATTAATATAAGGCTTTAATTAATGTTATCAATCATGAAATTTTATTATTTTAATAGATGATAGTGACAAATATATTCCTTTGATTATTTTTAGAAGTTATCTCCTAAAAACTAATCAAGAGATTTTAAGAAGAAAACATAAAATAACCTTAAGTTTTGAATAATTGTATATTATATCAGATATTTAATTTTTTATTATAAATGTAGATTACAACTTTTTAAAATGTAAATGAAAAAATATAAGAAATTTACTATTATCCAATTAATTATATTTTAATATACACAAATAAAATAAACATACTTTATTCGTTGTAAATGCATCCCAAATTATCATCTTCCCATCCTAAAAGAGAAATAAAGTTTAATGTCTTTATTACACTTTTTTAAAAACTATATACTTTAGATGAAAAATTTGAATTTAATGCAAGAATTGTTAAATTTTGCAGTACATCGTGAATTAAAAAAAAATTAACTTTAAAGTTTACAAGTTTTATTTCATTTTTTAATGTACAAATGTCATTTTTTTAAAGCACGTTAAAAACTTAAAATTTAATTCATATTCACAAATATGGAAAGTGATGAATTGAATTTGAATATTTTTAAGTGATGATTAGGTAAATACTTTTATTTTATGTTATTTAATAAAAATTATTGTTGTATAAAAAATTAATACAATTTATTGAGTATTATATAGAGATCTTAGATATATATGTATCTATGTTTACTGTAAATTGTAATATTTTTTAATTAGAAACTTGAGTTTTCATAAAAATGTAAGCTATTGGATTTATCTTTGTTGGCCAATTCTCTCTGGAGTTATATTGCATTTACATTAACGTTTTCTTAAGGTGGACACCATTGCTCAGTTGATTGAAATCCAAGTTTCCAAAAAAATGTATGTTATTTACATTATTGATTTAGCTTTATTGCTTGGTTCTCTTAGGGATTTGATTTGGTTTACACTGATGTTTTTTTAAGGAGGCTACTACTGCTTGTCTAATTAAAATCGAATTTTCGTAAAAAATTTTTATTATATGTTTGCTTTGAAATTTCTGTGATATATTTGCTTTGTAGTCTTTGTGAAATTAGTTTCTAGTTAATAGTTTTACTTCTGTAAGTAATTGTAGTGAAATATTCAAAATTTTAATATCTGAAATTTACAATAGCACAATATTGCAATGTTTAAAGTTCAAGTTTGAACTTAATAGGGATTATGAAAATCGTATATTCTGTGAGGTGGGGCAATTTAAGTTGGCGAGATAACTCCAGTGCTTGGCAGGAAATTTTGAAATCAAGCCATACCCGTACTGATTTGTATGATTTTACCAGTAAATAAATACAATTAGAATTTCTGTTTTTTTCTTCTCCTTTTTACAAATAAATGCAATATTTTTTTTTTTTTTTAAAAAGACAAATTATTTTTAATGTTTTAGGGATTTAGTTTTTCTTTTTTAAACTAGAGTAAAAGGAATAATATAGAAATTCCAACAATTTCAATACTGAATTTTTTCTTATTCTTATCAAGACTTTTGTTATTAGCTAACAATATATAGTGATAATAAAAATTAACAATAATCAATAATTAATAAGAGAAAGTAAAAAGAATTTAATAAAACTTATTCTTAAAACATAAATTATTTTAACTAATTATTTATATAAAGAAAATAATAATAATAAATAAAACAGCATACAATAAATTAGATTACTGTGTTAGCATTTAAAGATTATTAAAACCTATAAAAGACCAGAAAACACTGGAAAATGGATACATTAATTTGCTGTCAAACAGTTATTATATAAAGACAAATTCATTTAACATAGAATAAAGATAATTGAAAATAAAGATTAGCAATGTATTATTTTCAAAATAAGAAAATTGTTCAGTAGTTTTGAGCAAAGAAATTTATTCTTGAAAATTCATACATCAGTTCAGAAATCTCATTTTTTACACTTTTTAATTGCTAGATTTAGCAAGTAGTTATTTCATTAATTAAAACTATTCAGTTAGAGGTATAAAGTTAATGACAATTTACATACTTGAGACGAACTGACAATGTGGCGTTTGTCCAAAGACCAATCTGAGCAAAGAACTTTTCCTTGATGGCCCTTTAAAACTCTTCGAGGTTTAATATTCAGATTTTGAATGGGTTCTAATCTCTCTGCAACTTTAGACACTAAGAAAAAAATTCCTATTATATGCAATATAAATAACATTAAAAAATTATTCCATACAAAGTAAAAATACAGTAATTAATTTAAAAATACTAGTTTTCTTGAATTATAGTGTAAACCTTATAGTGTATAATCTTAGTGTTAATAACCTTATAGTTTTAAACAGATTTTTTTTTCCTTGCAATAAAGAGAATTAGAAGCAACACATAGAAATAAAAAAATAAAAAAAAAAAAAAAAAAGAGTTCATTAAGAACAAGTTTTGCCCTTTTATTAAAACTACTTATAGAGTATAAAATTGTTGGATTCTTCAATTACAATTGGAATAAAAGATAAGGATGCACACAACTTTTATTGAACCATAACCATTTTTAAAGTTTTTTCATATTCTTCAATTTTGCTAATATTTATATTTAAGCCAGCTTCTTACACTAACTAAGCAAACTTACATAAAAATTTAAGATAAAAATTATAAAACTAAATTTCATGTTGAATATCAACATAAAAAATTTCAAATTCCCAAGCATTCGATTTCTAACATCAAAATAGAAATTATTTCACTTTGCAAAATAGAATGAATATCTATTAAGCATTAGTGATCCTCAAGCCTTTCATTTTTTGTTACTCATAATAAAGAAATATTTTCTGCAGACTAACATTTCATATTCTATTGTATGTTGCTCTTGCAAGTGAATTTAGTATATATTTGAAAATCATTACTGAGCTTTAAAGTAATGCAATTAACAAATTATTGTAGCTACCTTAAAAATTATATTATACGTGAAAGAAAGAAAACATTTGTTTATTAGAAATAAAAAAAAATATAAAATGTAATATTAGCTACCAAATAATAAAAAAAAATATTTTAATAATTATTGTTTAATTTTAAGCTCTTTTCTTTTTTATTTCAACAAATAATGAGAAGTATGTGAATTAAATGTTGGAATTATTAGTAATCATCATTTAATTGAGAAACAATAAATTTGATCCTTGCTTTCTAAAAATCAATCAGCATTTTAAAATGAGAGACAATCACTTTTAACGCTGAAGTTATTTCTTCACTATCAATTTTAATAAAAATATTGCTGATATGAACAGTGTTGTGTGCAGACCATATTATGAATTATCTTTCTTACTTATTTTTATCTGTCTGAATAGCACATTTTAAATTTCAGTACATGGTATAGAGTTTAAATTCCATTTCTAATTAATATTATTAAATTGTGATACAAATATGAATTTTCTTGACAAGTTCTTTGGTATTTCTTCTAAAAAATATTTCTAGTATAATAAATAAAAGCATCTGCTCAAATGCATTAACCTGTAAGAGCAGACACTTTTCTGACACTAACAGTAAATTTAGAATAATGTTTAGTTTTTCCCCCCCTCTAAGTTTCTTAAATACTTTTCTTTTAAAAAGCAATTTTACTGAAACAGATTTATATTCTCGGTTGACTGACATTTCATTTTATTGTTTTCGTTTCTTTACATAGTTACACTTACATTACTTTATTCTTACACTACTTTTCAGACATATTCTTACATAACCTCATTCTATCAAGCATTTTAGTATGTTAGAAAAATGAAAATAATAATTCAGAGAACTCATATAATTAATTAAAGTTTTATTAGTAGTATTTGTATTAAATATTTTGTTTACAAGTATTTATTAATATTGCTTAATTATTATTTGTTACCTAAATAAGATTAACATTCAGTATTTGATAAAATTAGTGTTAGTTGTATTTAAAATATTACTTACATACACAATGCCTATTTCACATAGATGAAATTTATATGCATTTCAGATTACTGATTCGGATTTTTATTTATCATTCCAGGAGACACATCACAAAATGTATCACAAATATGTTTGCTTACACATATTTGAATTTTTAGAGAAATAATAAATATTTAAAAAATTTATAATATCAAAAACATTTATAATATCAAAAATTAATTTAAGAAAATATATGATTAAAATAAAAATTTTTTATATCAACATTAACTTAAAAAATTGTTTAATTAAAAGATACTTTTACATCTGGTCACTTTTAAATTATTAACTTTCTATGAGTTATAATATTGTAGGCTTCATTACTGGGCACTATCATTTCAGGAAAAACCTTCATACAATGGGACTTTTTAAACAGGAACCAATTTGTAGGAAATGCCACACAGGGCATTTCCTACAAATCGGTTTCCATAAATAAAATCCAAAAAAAAAAAAAAAAAAAAAAAAATCAGCTCATCATATCCTATATGAATGAGTGTGATGCTCTTGCCCTTACAAGATTCACTACTCTAGGTAATCCATATCCTAAAGAGTTACACCTAAACTCCATTGAGGGCCTATCCGACTTCATAAACAAAGTAGGTGACCCAAGACAATGGAACTAGGAAAAATTTGGGCTTGGAAAATGGTACAAAATGCAACAATGCAGAGGTGCCATATATCTGACAAGCTCAAGAAGAAGAAGAAGAGTTATAATAAAATACACCAAAAAAAAGATTTTTAACCAAATTTAGAAAAGTATCATAATAATCAACTTATTATTTCAAAGAAAATATTATTATATATTTCCTAGAAAATCATACAATAGTTGTAATATTTCAAGTTCTAATAAAATTATAACCGTTTGTAAACTTAATTGTTCCTTTTATAATGTTACAAACAGTTTTGTGCACCATACATAACAATTTAATGTCTGACCATTTGCTTGTTGGCCACAAATTAACTCCTATTTTAATGATATTATTTTTCTTAGCTCTGAAGCCCCACCTTAATTATCTTTGACATAAAAAATATATTTATAACTGTTTTAATATTATCATAAAATCTGATGTATTCTTATTCATCAACATGTCAAAGTTTGAATTCCAGAAATAATTTCAAGTTGGGTATTCAAATGTCAGAAGATAGGGAACATGACAAATGACATCCACACAGACAAGCAAGCAGAAAACAGAAATGCAATAAGATATAAGAGGAGAAGAAACATTTCACTATTGTGCCTTTACATGAAAATATATAAATAAATCATAAATTATTCAGAAACTTTGCTTGTGTATAAGAGGAAATTATATTCCATGTTATCCACAAGATATCAGGCAATCTCAATATCAAAACCTCAAATTACTTAATTACTCTAACAATTGGATTAAATTATAATTCATAAAATTTAAACTTATTTCAAAGAAGAAGCATAATTAATATTAGACATAACAAGTTCAAAATTAAGTGATATCTGAAAAATTGGAAGCAATTTTCAATTAAATTCAATATCAACATCACATTTTCATAACCATGAGAATTGAAGACATGAAAATAAAACACATGTTAAAAGATACAAATATTTATAGTTAAAACAGAATGCATTATTGAACTGTCAGAAAAAGAAATTAATGATATAATAGAGATTGATAAATTAATTGATATGATTATTGAGAATGTTCCAAGATTGTTTAATAAGAAGAAAGTTAGCTACTTTTTGCTTGGCTGTGTGTCTCACAATATTACTTCACAGCAAATGATATTTTCTAAGAAACTATCTATAATATTACAAGAGGATTATCTGTATTCAAAATTTTTTTACTTTATATTTACAAAGTGAGATTAATTATATACAGTTCCAAGAAAATTTATTATCTTATTTTCATAGTTTAAAATTAGTGTTTAAATAAAGTTTTAAAATCCAATTTGGAATACAGAACTGTTTTTTTATTAATTCTTCTTGGAATCCTTTTTTTAATAAAGAATATAAATCTTTTTATAAAAAATTCTTAGAAAACATTAACTGAGGACTGAATAAAGTAATATATTAAAATAATAATGAAATAAAATTACATATAGATAGAATATTAGAAATCTTATCTAAATAGTTATTATAATTTATTCTATAAAATAAAAATTCCCAAAAAATAATTTATTTTAAAATATTGTTTCATTAAAATAACAAGGATATAATAATTAAAAATTACATAGCTCTAATTGTAAATAATTCTAAAATATAATTTTTAAAAATAATTTATAGTAAATATATAAATAATGATATATATATATATATATATATAAGAAGAAGAAAAACTAGATTTAGCAGGTAAAGGCAAAGCAATGCAATTTATTTAAAGTCATTATGCAATTTACTGAAATAAAGTAACTTTTGTTTATTTTTAATAAATAAATTACTTAAATTCTTTTTAATAACAAAAATAAAAGTAGAAATATCAGTAATAACATTTTACATAATGAATGGCATACTAAATTTTTTAAAAAAAAGGAAAAACATGTTTTACATATTGTTAAATTGATTTTGACAATGAGTATTTAAATTGTATATTTGAATCCAATTTTTCTTTTCCTATTTATTCTTGAATTTTTTACCAACAATTCTGAGGAATATTACTCAGGTAACAAAGTATAACTACATTAAAATTCACTTTAAAATGGAAAAATTGAGTTATTCATAAATTTTAATCTTATGATTAAGAGAAAAAAAATATAATAACTTAAACATAGAGAATAGATAGTAATATTAACAATGGATTAAAAAAAGTTCCAAAATCAAAGTAAGTACTATTATGAATTGGAATAACAGAAACATCTAAGAAACTGAACAAAATTGAAATTTTAAAATCATACCTAGTGAATACTCTCATACTTTTAAACTATTCTTAATACACTAGATATTTAGGAATTGTATAAAGCAGAAAGAGATAATTCTCCTTTCATAGATACATAAACTCTGGATACAATCAAAGCAGTAACCTTATAAAGATAATTAGAGAAAAAAAAAAAAGAATGTTAAACTTATATCTATACTCTCAACACTTTATGACTTAAAATAATTTCTATAAAATTTTGATTTTTAATAAATTACAGGAGATAAATTATTTCTACAATAAAATAATAAAGATGTGAAGAAAAAAACTTTAACAGAAACTAAATTTTCAAGTAGATAATGTTTTACATCTACTTCTTATTCATATTTTATCAAATACAAACAATGGTAAACTATGAGTAGACTAATTACTTTAATGAAACAACAAAAATTTTTAGATTTTAAACAATCTTTAAAAAAGTTATCTACATGATATTAGTTGCAAATAATAATATAAGATACTTAATAATAAAGATAAAGTAAATATTTCACATATATAATAATTAGAAAAATAAAATTAGTTTATAATTCAAATCTTTTCAATCATTTATAAATATAAAGACAATTTGCATACTTATCAATAAGATTAATTTTCACATTTAGCAATAAAATTTTGCCCTTTATCAATTTTCTATTCAAATCTGGTGGTTACATTTATGTGTTCAGATTTGAAAAATATTCTTCTAGCAAAACAAATGAAAAATGCAGCATATTGCTAGATGTTTTTAATTAAAATTGATTTTAAGTAAAATATATTTTTTTCTCAAATCCTCCTCAGAGATTTTAATATAAATACTGATTATTGTTTTCTGATTTAAACGTATAAAATTAGGTTCCGATTACGCTCATTCTAATTTATTAAATAATATAAATAATATTTATGTAAAGAAATTTGCCAATTCCTACTAAAATATTATTTAGCAATTTAAGCTATCTCTTATTTATATTACATGTAATTTTCATTTCGTGTTTTTAGTGAAGATAATTTTTCCCATTTTACATAGCTCCCCCAAGTGTTTACAGTTTATATAACTGAGGGAGAATAGTAAACAAAAAGTAAATAAGAAATCAATGTCTACACTAGGAAGTGTAACTATTTTTCCGATAAAAATATAGAAGTGTGAGTAATATCTTTGCTTACAAGCTACATCATTGAGCTTTTTTCTTTCTTCTTCTAAACGAGTTTTCAAAGTTTCAACTTCTTTATTTAATGATTCAAGAGTTTCTCCAGGATTGTCAATTTTTAAACCTCCATCGGATGCCATTTTGGAAAACAACTTTAAGAAACATAAAAGTTGAAGTAGAAGTGCTAAATGGTTTTCAATTTATTATAGAAAAAGCTTATCATACACTAACCATGAATGTAAACATGAATCGCACAAAATTTGTCATTATCAAGACATGAACCATTGTATTACTGATAATGTAATTTATTTTAAGCCAACATTTAATAAAAGTTTATTTCCATTAAATGTTCAATGCAAAAAAAAAAAAAAAAATTATGTTCAATGTTAATAAGGTCATTCAGTCGTCTATATTATGACTAAAAGATTATTTTTTGATAAGATATGATCATTGCCCAAAAGTGTGTTTATTAAATCTAAGTAAAGTAATTTATGTTTAGAGTCATTAAAAGCTCCGATTTAGCGCGAAACAATAATAATGGGAAAATTTCTATCCATTCAATAGACGAGAACTGATATTTGAAAAATACACTCTGACGTACATGCGAATATCCATTCAGCATAAATTGAATTTTAACCATGAAACTCGCCTATAGCAATAATATTGTGCACATAAATTAAATTATTAAAAATGAAAAAAAAAATCCGACTTGTATAAGCCAAATAAAATTTCAATGAATTATAAGGCTACTTTAAGAAGCTATGCAAAGGAAGAAATTTAGTAGTTGATGTTCTTTTGTCAGATTCTCTGCCTCAGAGGATCTGACAATCTATTAAAAAATTAATTAAATTAGCATATTTTAAGGTAGTTGTTCTTGTTATGCCTATATTCCAAAACAGGCTTCATTAAAGTAAGATTGAATAAAAATTGTTGGAACAAAGTCACCAAAACATTTAAGAACGGGTTCCAAAATGACTTTACAAGTTACAGAACAACATGTGTTGCTTTATGTAATATTTATATTCACAAGTTTTTTTACAAGTGTCTTTGCCTATGTAATTGAATATTTAATGGGAGATAAATAGTATCAAAGTAACTTGATAGTATAAGCATTACTAATAACAATGAAATGTTCTCCACAATCTTGTGAGAAATCAGACTAAAAGCAGAGACTGATCATCCCAATGATGGGCCTTGGCAATACTTCTAAAGAGAGGATGTTGGCCTAGAGTTGCCAAACTTATTCAAGTTGAGGAGCACTTAAGAGAGAATTTTTTTTACAGTATCTTTCTCTTACAATATTTATCCGTAGTATATTATTATACTACAGATAAGTATAATTATCTATCGATAACATAATAATACACATATATACTAAATAGATCTATAGTATATATTATATTATTTATTAATCTCTTTCTCTCTCTCTCTCTCTCTGTATATGTAGGTGGTTGTTAACCCACCCCTTGCCTGCCACGGGCATATATATACGCCGCGTTAAACCAATGCGTTGACTGCCCCGGGCGTATATATACGGCTTTCCGAAAACCTCTTCTCTGCAAAGCTCTGATATCAGTAAAGCTATACCCATAACTTTGGAATGCAATAGAATGTCCTTGACACTGTTTAAAAGATCTGTTGTGATGATGTCATATATTTCAAAGAATAGGCCATTTGGAGAGGGGAATATTTCTTGGAAAGTGGGAAGCTGTTACTTTTGTTCCATACGTTGCAGTTATTATTTGTGCTTCTTTTCTAGTAGTTCGTAATTTTTTATTCTTTCGCTTCCATTGTTTTTTCTTTTTTATTTTGTGAAAGTAAACAATTAGAATGGAAAGCGTGCCTCTTTTCCACCGATACACCGCATAGCTCCGCGTGCCTGTGTGAAAAATGGTGGCACTGGGGAGCGAATCGCGCATGTTTTCCTTGGCAGGTAAGGGGTTAAAATAATGGAAATACCTTAAATTTGTAAAGAATCCTTTTTTTGTATGCCGTTAAGTGGCATGTAATAAGTAATACAATTTGGACTGTCTAGGGATCGATTCTTAAAAATACTGAATAGTGTTTAGATTGTTGACAATATTTCTGGTGATACTGTGAAAATTCTGTTATATATGATGGTGGAGGACATTTATTTCATACTGAAAGCTATAAAGTAGACATGATTAAATTATATTGAGATCGAGTGAGTGTGCGGATCAAGAATGCTAAACTTCTTATTCGTGTTCATCAAATTATGATTGAACATGTCCCGCTGCATGGATAAATGAATTATAAACCAGGAATATTTCATTTCCTGGAGGAAACAAAATTTTCATCATAAAATACATCTAGTCAGCTAAAACTTCTCCCCAGCGATCCTTCTTTTAAGGTCTACTTTTAGTTCAGCAGAAAACCATAACCAAATTGAAGGCAACCGGATCATAATTTTCCGCTGGATCATGACAGACCCACGATTATACTTGATATCTAGATTGGAAGGAAGGAAACACGATGACATGCGCTTATGCAAGTGTCCTCCAGCATACTTATAACCTTTTGTGGGGTAAAGTGGTAAAAACGATTCATCTGTCCATATTATTTTGTTCCACTTCTCGAACAGATTTTGTGAGAGTGACACCATCAAAGATAAAGTTTAATATTAACATTTGGAATAAGTAGCTTGGGAATTCTGACCCTCAGACATAGCCTTTTACCCCCTGAGTTATCACTTCACATGAAAGATATTGTGATTTTCATACATTTTATGTTCCCAAGCTTCCATTACTGAGCATGAAAGACTTTCGTTTGGGTTGGGATTCAAACACATAACCTTCCAATAACGATAACGACTCCCTAACGAACAAGTATACCTCAGTAACTCAATCATAATAAAAAAAAAATACAAATAATTTGATAGACATTATTGCTTTTATCTCAGATAGTTTTGGTTGAGATAAAAGATATTGCTTTATATATTCAGATAAAAATAAAAGAAGAACCTTCTTTGAAAAAAAAAATCTGCTTAGTAATTATATCGATTAAAATAACTTAATACAATAATTATAATTATATCGATTAAAATAACTTTAACCGGTTTTTTATCGTGATTTCATAAAAAATACAAATTTTTATTGTGAAACTGATTTTATTATAACAATAAATTTTAAAATATAATAGTATGTAGATATTTATAAATAATTAAATATAACAAATCTTTTCATGTAACTTCAGTTAAAAATAAGTTTTTTAAAAAAAATTAATAAATAAATAACGAAATAAAATAAATTTTAAAAAGGAATACAAAAATAAATTTTGAATAAATTTTTCAAAAAGTTTTGAATATGCGCTTGGAATTAAATGATGCTAAGCATAAAAACTTAAAAGGAAATGGATCTAACACTTATTGAGCATGCATTGTTTTATGAGAATGTTTATATGTAAATAGTAAGCTGTATTTCATGCCACAAAGGAAGAAAATCAGAATATTGCCAAATAATCTTTTTTACTTTTGAAAAATCGATTTGCGATATAATTTTACGCCATTCATTAATAATGGTAATGATTAATGTCGATTACTGTGATTCAAATTGCTTAACAACTATACGTATCCAATTATATTAAAATATTTTGGTACATACATAAGACAGTGTGTTATAATGATTACTTTAATTTTCAATGTATAAAATAATGCATAATATTAGCAAATTAATTATAAAATGGATTGAAAAACATGTGTATTGGTTAAAAATGGAATTAAAAAAAACAATCCTATAGATATAAAACTGGTTTTAAGAATTAGCTTAAAATTAAAATAAAGTGTTCAGAATTGAATAATTTATCATAAAATTTAATTTACATGTCTACAGTTTAGATAAATAAGAGCAAATAAGCTAAAATAATCACATCGATATGATTTTGCTTTTCAAAAATAATTGTTATTATGTTTATTTATTTGTTTTCTATTATTCTTGTTTTTATTT
The DNA here is from genome assembly GCA_026290005.1 of Latrodectus geometricus. Lineage (NCBI taxonomy): Eukaryota > Metazoa > Arthropoda > Arachnida > Araneae > Theridiidae > Latrodectus > Latrodectus geometricus. The sequence continues at coordinate 98,933 of JAPDSC010155283.1, forward strand.
TCTGATGATTCATTTACAAATATGATTTTAAACATTGTAATCTGTAAAAATAAAAATTATTAAGAAAAATATAGCTATATTTTCAAAGTTCTGCATCACTTCCTTACGCGCCAAGTCATTTTGAAAGTTTTAGGTCATTAATTGCAAAAGTGGTCAGGCACAAAAAATGCTATTTAAATCAAGCTAATAAAAAAAATTGAGATACGTCGTAAATCAAGCACTAAGTTTAAACTTTAAAAACTTTGAGGCTACGAATTTTTTTTTATTTACCATAATTTTTTATCGTTTTTTTTATTATTAAAATATCTTAAGTATAAATATTATTTTTATAATGTTTGAACAATTTAAATTTGTTGTCTTTTTGTTAATTCTTTAAAGTTTTAATCAAATAAATTTGGTAAATCAAAATTCGTAAATGATCAGTAATATTCAAAGCTTCCTAATTTACTATTAGTATCTAAAGGAGTACACAATTTAATCTTATAGAAAAGTGATTCAAATTCATTTCACATGAGAAATAATAATAATAAATTTGGTCTGTATATACTTTTTCTTTTAATGATAAAACTCTCAATTCAGTACCGTACTCATCATAATCAAGCATTTTGTACACCGGCGTTATTTACACACACACACATGATCAATGGTTATAATATAGTTTAAATCATAAAACGCAATTTTTTTAACTGCAGCATTTATACTATAATGAATTTAATTAAAAAGTAATATATTATTTCCATGACTACAATGTAAATATTCGAGTGGAAATCTAACTTACGAAGTAATTAGTCAAAGGCCAAAGCACTGACAATTCATTTGGCTATTTGATCAGTACAGTCATTCGGAATTATTGACCCACTGTAGCGAATATTTTTCTATAATGTCTGTCCAAATCTAGTATAATACTGATTAAAACACCTTCGGTAGGTAAAATACAATTTATATCGACCTCTTTAATTACCCATTTACGGTTTTGATTTCTTTACTACGGACATTTTGATCCGAAATTAAACACAGTTTAACTAGGTGACCAATTAATCATTAAAATATAATTAAATTTCTTTCTTAAAAAAAAATAAAAAAA
>JAPDSC010155283.1:105016-130437 GCA_026290005.1 Latrodectus geometricus
ATTTTTTTCGTCTCATAAATGTAACCATATTAGAATTTTGCGAAACGTTTCGACTATGATTTACGAAATTCATTTCCCAGGAATTATAAAATGGGATGCAGAAAAATATTTAAAGGTAAATTGGTACATAATGAAGACATAAAGAATAAGAATATTTCTGTTAATGAAAATTTTGAAAAAAAATTACTAGAAATACAATTACACTTGTCCAAAATAAAGCACCAAGAAGGATTGAAGATATCACTGCAAAATTTGACAAATAACACGTTATATAAAGATCAAAAGATTAAAATTACATCTTCATGTGAAGTGTAAGTAATAAGAAAATCAATAGACGGTGTAGCTGGTATTGTTAACTATAACCGCTGCCACACGCCTCAGCACAAGATCGAAAAGGCTTTGGATATATCCTTGGAATATAGCTGTCCATGTGGCTTCCATATATTCCCATAAATTATCTAGTGTAGAAGCGGGTGGTGAATCCCAGGCCATTTGTTGCGCAAGAATGAACCACACGTTTTCTATAGACGATAGATAGATCGGGAAAAGAATCAGACGGATTAGGCAATTCTATATGATGGATAAAGAAGAAATCTAAGAGATTACATGCCGCGTATAGTTCTGTATTATCTTGTTGGAATATGGCTGACAGCAAGCACTGAAGACATGAGAGGCTCTATGGGCTCCAAACATGACAGAGATTTCGCCCTAACTGTTCAGTGCCCGGAAATGCATACTAGAGTGATGTAGCAATGAAATCCAATATCTCCACAAACCATAATACTGAGTGAAGGGCCAGTGTGGCAATGCATAACACAACAGTTCAGCATTCTTCAGCGCGGTGTCTCTAGGCCTCTAATCCAATCGAGTGGTATTTCAGGCAGAAGTTGAAATCTTCAGTAAAGACAATGTTGTTCTATTCCTTTGTCTATGTTATCGTTCTTCGCACCACTGGCTACTTTAACGTCTGTGGTTTTGAGTCAATGGTAAACAACAAATGGAAGGTTTGAGGACATACTACATAACTGCAAACGGCATTGAATGGTATGAGCGGAAACTGACTGAGAGAAACAGATTAAATCTGTTGTGCTATGCTTGATCTGTCTGAGTGATCCATCACTGCCATGTACACGATATGCCTGTTTTTATGCAATGAGGTGGGTGCCATCGGCTCCTTCGATCCTCCCCTGCGTTCAGCGAATACAGATCCTCATCACAGTTGATTTCGACCAACATGATCACTGATTTCTCTATATGATAATCCACAGTGCCGATAGATTACTATTTTTCCTCGATAGAATTCAGAAACCTTCTCGAAAAAAAAGCTCAATATTTTCTACGAGTTAGTTTCTTAAACGATTTAAGCAAAAAAGGACAGCACTTCAAACTGTCAATTTCTTTTTTATTTATATAGGATCTTGCAAGTAGTACTACAGCTGCACATGATGTGCCTATGTGCTGCAATGATAATGGTTTGCATTGCTCTAACACATAAAATGCATGGAAACACATTCAAATCATGTAAATTTCACATGATTGGCATATCTTCTTTAAAGGCATTTTATATAAGATTTTAGGTATCCTATTTTAACATTAAAATCACATTCATGGTCGAGTTCATTGTCAAGTATTTTCATTAACCAGTGCTAACAGTCTTCACTTATTCTCATACTTGCAATTGAAAGATGCTCCAAGCGCAAAGTTAACGATATAATAATATCAGCGCATAATAAAGTGCTTAGATTCATATTGAAAGACATATATTTCAGTTATATCCTTATATAAAGCCAGCATTTTAAAAAAATAATGATTTTTAAGAATTTTGTATTAGTTTCCTTTACTACAAAAGAAGAAACATAAATAATTGATTCCAGTTTAAAGACACGTGATTAAGTATAATTGCTTTCAGATGATTCGTTTCTCATAGTTACAAAGAGAAACAAAATGCCTTGGGATTTCAGCTAAAAATCACTTAATAAGTTCGAATAAATATTTTCACTATTTCATTATTTGATTTTTAGATGTATTTCAATTTTGAGTCTAGAAAACCTAATCGACCCCCCTCCCTTAAAATTCCAATCTGAACTATTCTGACCATCTATATTATTCAACAAAAACATTTATTTGCTTTTTTTTAAGCACATAAGAAAATCTTAAAAGAATCTTCGACTTCGCTTACACTGGCAATCCTTATGTAAATATTTTCTAAGTTTCCATAACAAAATAAAAAACTCTCCTGCTTAACATAAGTAAATGCTTCTTCTTCCAACTAAAGAAATGATTGTCATACTGTTCGGACAATGACAATTACACCTCCTTGTAAAAGATATTCCAATGCCAAATCCATTCTTAATTTGACAAAATAGCAATTGCGCACGTCAAACACATTGAAACGGTTGTTCCGAGTGACAAGACCTCTGTTGAAAGGCTGAAACAGGGGGAGCACATTATTTTTAACGCTGTTTCGTCACAATTTTTTTTGTTCACTACGTAGAAGCTTTCAAAAATAAACCTTTTGTGGAATAACACAGAGATCATCTCCCGCTTCATCAACAGGATGCCTAAAACGCTGGAGCCAAACGATTTTAGAAAAGAAGAAACTTATAAAGATAATTTATGACATTCCATTCCATTTCAATAACGTGTTTCCATTGATAGACAAAGAAAGAAAATGCTTAAATTCATGCTTTTCATGTCTTGTTCTATTTTTAGTGTCTTATTACTAATTGCTGTGAAGACCGGTAAGTAATTTGTTCATTATTGATTGGCTACAGAAATCATCCATGCCAAATATCTTAATTGTTAGATTTTTTTGTACAATGTGGTTTCAAAATTGTATCTAATTAACTTATGTTTGTTCTTATTTAAAAATGTCAATGTTTCCAACGAAAAAGGGTAATAATAATTTGAAATATTATATTTTGATGTATAATGCAGTTTTCATGTATTATGTAATAAAATACTAAGTAATATGAAAAAAAATTTCAGCTTAATTTTTTAGAAACTAAAATGTCTGGAAGATTCAGAATTGTGGCGAGGAAATCAAGCGTATTTTTTTTGTTGCATAACAATGGATTTCTTCTCTTTCACCCTTTTCGTTTCCTTGTTATAATCTATTCCGTCATCAACTAAATTATTGATTCTTAAATTGCAAAGTTTTCTATCACATCATTTATCTTATATGTCTGCAAAGTATATCATTAATAAAATGAAATTATATAGAAATTTTTAATTATGAAGTAGTTAGGCATAAGTTTCTTCAAATAGATATTCATTCATTTTTATTCTTAAATCACGATATAAAATATAATTTCTATTACTCTTATATACATTAAAAGTTTAATAAACATAAAAAATCAATTAAAATCTTATACTATTTAATAATTACATTAACTGTTTAAGACTCGGTTATTTTAAACATAAATAATTAGAACAATCGATAATTAGCCTATATGGAATCCAGATATATATTGAATCAGACAGAACATATTTATTTTAGTTTAAGCTATTAAAATATTTCTTTTATCAAAACTTAATTCATTATTAAAAATAAAGTTGTAATTCAAATAAAAAAATTAGTTTCATTATAATGTCAAATTAGTTTTACAGACATTTTAAGACATATTTAACCCAAAAATTTCATAATCTAATGAAGTCCGTCCTATGACACTATGGATATTCTACTACATGTCAAATTATTTACCTTAATTCTATGCCAAAATTTCATCTCTATTTATATTTATAATAGTTTAGATAGTTTGTGCATTTATAATAATATTAAATTCAAAAAAGCAGATTTGAATGGTTCACAGATTATAATGAATCAATAATTAAAAAAGCTTTCATTTATTTGTTGAAATAAATCAAAATTATACATGTACAGATTTATGAAAATGAGTAATTAAAATTTATTAACTTTGATATTAAATGTATAATAAAAAGCATATATTTAAAAACAAACATTAATAAAAAACTTATTAATAATTATTTAATTTGTTCTTTTTAGATTTGTAGTATATTAATATAAAAAAAGACATATTTTAAAGCAAATTGTGATTGAGATTAGAATATAATTGCCATATTTACATTTCATAACATATTTTCTTGAAAATTTAAATGGCAAATTGATTTTGAATAACATATTGAAAATGATTGTCAATTTTTAATTTTGCAGCAGGTATACTTGAAAAAGATTCTTGGAAGTATTTTAAATTAGTTACTTTAAAAGTGATAAAATAACTCTAAAAGAAGTTTGCTTTAAAAGATGCAATTAATAAAGGTATTGAGAAAGAGTTTTTTTACACTAAACTAAAGCATTAAAATTTAAAAAGGAAATTAAAGATAAGAATATAAAGCAAATAATTAGAAAAGATTCATAGAAATATATTAACCTAAGAAACTTGTGCATTGAGTATATTTTCTATCAACGATTTAAAATTATTTTTAATAACTGTGATTTAGCTAAATTGTTCTCTTTTTTGTAATACTTTTGTCTTTAATTGCATTGAGTTTAAAATGTAATATCTTTGATATAACTTTAGACGAACTTTCAGTATCATTGCTAATTGCATCTACAAATTGTCCTATAGAGGAATCTACTTTTAAAATGTAAATGTCTCTTTCAGAGTTATTTTATTATTTTTCAAGTAAGCAAGCCAATGATTCAAAGAAAGTTTGTTTTCAATGTTTATTCTTTTTAGTCATTTGTATTAATAGAAATTACTTGTCTATGCAAATAATTATTATAAATTTAAATTTCCTAAAAATCTTTAAAGATTTGTTTATTTTATTTAATAATTTTTTAGATTATGCATTTTCCACAATTTGAGATTCAACTTCTTAATTATTTTTTGAATCTCACATTTTTCTTAAAATTTATGAACACCCATAAATTCGAGTCTCACTCTTACTTTTTGGCACTTATTCAAAATTAAAAATAATAAAAGGATTTATGGTACCTAAAATGAAGATTCAAATATTTCAGGTCAAGAAAAAAGACACAGAGATTTAAATTTCTTAATTTTTCCCGTTTCGTGTTATTAAAAGATCTGCTAATTCTAAGAGCATATTTTTACTTTTAAGATAAGTTTCATTGTCGTAAACAAGTGATTTCATACACTTCATGAAGGTCAATGATAATTCTGATGATTTTGTAATGTAGTTAAAAACTTAGATATTTATTTAATGAAATGTTCCATATAATGATAAAAGTATTGCGAATCCAATGTGTAGATAGTTATAGAGAAGAATCTATTTATAAACATAAAAATGTTTCTTTGACGATTCCAATTATTTTCTCAACAAAACTGATATTTATAAGAAAACGCGTTTACTTTTATATAATTATGATTTTATTCATAAGTTTCGATTAAGTTCTAAAATGTATTTAATTAGTTTTTAAAAATTTTGTTCTAATTTGTAATCACTCGAAACAAGTTTCTCAAAAATGAAAATATTGTTCCTCAACTAAATTATATGCACCACATTGATTTATTGATCATAATTTGACATTAGATAAAAAAAATCAATAGATCTGGGACAGAAGGTCCTAAAATCTTTTAAAATTTCTTATATTCGAAATCAAATTTATTAACATCTCTTCATGAATTTGAGCAATTTGAATTTTAATCTCTCAAAAGCGTTAAACCCAGAGAAATTTTATTAGTATTTAATGATATTCTTAATAATATAACCTAAAAATTTTTGTTTAATTTTTTATTCTTTGAATATAACTTTACTGTATTTTATTCGAATTTTTTTTCGTCAATTACAGCAGATTAATTTATTTTTACAAAAATAAGTCTTATCAAGTCCGATTATTATGGTAATTTCAACTGAATTTATGATAAATTAATTATTATTAAAATCTATAGAATATTGAACATTGTTAAACAAGTTTATGAATTATTTTGAATTTTCTTATGTTTATTAAAATCATTTAAATTTTAACTAAATCCTTTAAATGTTAAAAATATCGTATTTTTAATTTTACACATACCAAAAAAAAAAAAAAAAAAATAGGCTTAATGAAAATAATTATTTAAAAAAAAAGTCAGGCGTGTAGTACCTATAATTACCAATTAATATATAATATATTAATTGGTAGTATAGCCATACTTTTAACCAATTAATATATAATATTTTATTCATGGCAAAAACTTGGAAGTAAATATTTGTAACGGTTTCTGTATTTAATCCTTGAAAATATTTTAAAACTGTTAAATTATAAGTTACTGAAAAATTAGTCTTTAATTATGTAAGTACTGGAATTTCAATTTATACAAATACTTGAAATATTATATTCATTTATTTATACTTTGTATTCTGATAAGTGGTCCTAATTTAAGGAATATATAAAGGGAATTTGCCATATCCTTATGGGGAAATACTATATACTTTTTTCGAAGATATTTAAAATTTATTACTAAGGTAGTTTTTACATATACGTCTTTCTTGTGTACTAAAATAATGGACCTTATCTCAGAATAGAGCTAAAGAGACAATGTTTTCTTTCAAACGTAATAAAAATGTATTGTAAACTTTAAAGAACAATGAAAATCATTTCAATATCCATAGCTTCCCCCCCTCATACAATAAACTTTAGAATATGCATTTTAATAGTCAACATTTTTTTGTCAATTGAGCAAATAGAATAATTGTAAATTACAAAAATAGTAGATCTGTCAAATAAAATAAATTTTTCATCTTAAACAATAATTGAATTGAAAGTATTATTTCTATAGTAGTATAATATAATAATCTGTAAAATCAACTTTGGTTAAATTGAGTACGAAATTTATTTAACTCCTAAAACCACTACTTATTTCATAAGTTGAGATCAATTTTTAAATTGAAAAAATATTTTTTATCTTCATTTTCTCTCATTTTTTTAAATTAATTTAGAAACTTTTATTTAAATACTTATCAGATAAAATGAAAAAAACGTTTATCTATAAAATAGTCTATAAACTTTTTCACAGATAGAATTCAAGCAAATTTATATTGACGAATATTAAAATAGTAATATTTTGAAACTTTCGGATATTAATGTCTGAATATTTAATTTATAAAAAGGCAGTGACAATTAGTTTTAACGAAATGTTATGATTTTATTGAAGTTTTGCAGATTCAGAAATATAAATTATTGCTGATTCATTCAAAAAGAAAATTATTGCTAATTCATTTTAATTCAACATCTTCAATAATTATAATAAAAATTCATTTTATTTCTTTCGTTTTTATTTTATTTACTTATTTTTTTTTCTTTTGGAAAATATGTACTATTTATTTAAATAAAATAAAATGGTTTTTATGATTTCATTTCTAAGCTTTTACTGTTTCACCCAAAAGTTTATAATATAGTAATATGTAAAATTACACTTTATTGCAAGAAAAAATATATCTATGTTACAAAAAATATAATTCCGTGGGTCTTAACGATTAACTTGCTTACATGTTTCAGCCTTCTCAATTGATGTCTCATACCAAGGAAGAAAATATGTACCTGAAGGAAGCACTTTCAAGATTTCTTGCATGAAATCCCCCCATGGTAAGCCTGAATGGACGAGAAACGGAGTGGCAATCAATGAGAAAGACTCAGACTATAACTTAAGGGAAGAAGTGTTACCAAGCGGTGGCACATTGATGGAATTGATGGTCGAGAAAGCTGAGTGGAAACACAGAGGCAAATACAAATGCAACGCTCAGAGCAATTCATCGCATGTCATTGAAATAATTCTGTCCAAAAGTAAGAATCCTAACTGTCATACAAATCAAATATTAAAGTGTTTTTACTGAATCTAAATATTAAAGAAAAGTTAAATTTTCGCATAAATAAGGTTTTAAGTTAGTTTTGTAAAAAATAATCATTCTGAAAATTCTAAAAGAGAATTCTAAATGTAAAGACAACTAGATCATAATAACTTCTTATACAAATTTTAAGATTATATTATTTTGCTGAAATTGAGAAGCTAAATATTTTCAATTTGGTGGATAGTCCTACCTGCCCTCTCTGTCATAGTGGTGCGATTACGGATGCTGATTAAATCTCCGTTTGCTCAGCTCTAACTGTATCTGTATCTACTCCCGATAGTGGAAGGCTAGAGACTCTTTAAACAGTTTGCTTACCTGATTTTATGTTTTTAATGCTTTTAATGTTTTAAATATTCTTAATTTATTTTTCGGTTTCTTTGATCTCTGTATGTATAAGAATAAAATCTGTAGTTGTCTGCTGTATTAGAAATAAAAAGAAAGAATTAAATATTTTAAAATTTTAGAAGTTCTATAATATTTAAATATTAAATATTATAGCACTTAAAAGAAAACACAAATCAATAGCTGTTAAAGACACTTTTTAAAATTTGATAACAAATTAGCTTTTAATTTGAAAACTTCACTTGTCATCAAAAACTTCAGGCTGTCTTCATTTTAATAAATTATTTAACTAAAAATCTTTCAGAATGTTATACGGGAAGACTAGTTAGATTTTTAAAGGGAGAAATTAGTTAAAAATATTTTTAAAAACTCACATAAACATAACTGCATTTTATTTCGTGAAAAAGATTTTCAAATATATCAAATAAAAAAATATTTAGCTTGATATTTAAGGAAAGTTTAATTTAATTTTAAAAAATGTTATAAAGTTTCATTAGTATATTATAATTTAAACAGTTATTTTATACTTTATTAAAATTAGATATTTTAAATTAAAAAAAATATCTCTTATTTAAACTAAGTCAATGTGAAACTTTTTATTAAAAAAAATCCAACGTTATATTCAAACTCACGTTCATATGTTGCCGTATGTATAATTAATGATCCGAATTAGACTCCTAAAATGTAGGAATTGAAAAATAAAAATAATTAAATAATAAAATTTCGATTTAAAAGAAACACATTTGCCTAAACAATGAGAAATTTATTGGGAACTAAGACTGACAATGGGCTAATATCCAATTTTATCTAACCTAATCTAATGAAACTTGTTCATCATAGGAACAACTTTCACAAATGAAAAACAAAAGTAATGAGCAAAACTCAGTTATTGTAATATTTTGAATGTACTCAATTATAGTAATATTAAATGTAATATTTTGAAATGTTTTTATGTAGTGTTTTTTATTTTGCTTATTTTAATTGCTAGGTACTTTGGCACGTATTCTTTGAAGTGAAAATTAACTTCTTGTAGAGGAAAAAAAATCCTAATTGTTTTGCAAAATTTAATTTTTTCAAGCTTGGTAGGGAAAAAAATTTCAGAAAATGTCTTCAAAATTCTTTGTCACATTTCTTTCTCTCGTTTTTATAAGATGGCTTATCGACCACATTGGCAAGTAGTCAATAATGCTTTCTTTAGCCAACAATGATAATCTCATCTAATAATAGCTGCAATCAGATTTTTTTTTTCTGTTAGCAAGTCTCCCGTCATTGTCAAGATGATGTTTCTAAAATGTATTTATACATGCATCCATATAAATGAATTAAAATAATCTAAAAAATAAATCCTTTTAAAAATCTCACATAAATGAAAATTAAACTAATTTTTATTAAATATATTGTCAAGAAATGGTGAAAAAATATTAAAAAGTTGCTGCCTTAAGTGAATTATTCTGCTCCAGCGATTGTCATATAAATATTTTAATGAAACCATGAAAAAAAATTAGTTATTTTAATTTAAAAGTGAAAGAAAAGAAATAAAAGTTGTAAAATTGTATATCTTACCTCAATTTCTTTGCATGTAAAAGTGCATCAAAAAGATTTTTGCGACGGATTTCAAACATGAGAAATAAGATTGTTGTTAATGTCTCTCAATCTTATTCTAGGCTAGAATTTCAGCACTGTTCTCGTGAATTAAAAAAAAATTATCTCAACTTAATTACAAATGATCGGGTTCATAAAACTTGTGCCAAGGATTTATAGATTTGAATAAAATGGCTTCTTCTATGCATGCTAAAATTGTAGGTCCTAATGTTAATTTAGAATTATAGAACATCAGAAAGAAACGTAAACTATTATTCGCATCAAAATTCTGAATTGTAAAAAATTCTGAATTCAAAGTTATGAAAAGTTTGCAACATTTTATGTTCCAACCAGAGAAAGTAACCAAAATATAATTCTTTTGAAGAAATATTCAGTTTAGAAAAAAAATTAAAAAGAATCGAATTTTCATCCAACGAATTGAAAAAATGATGTTCACAATCTCATTCGTATAAAAACTTGATATTTTTAAATGCTTTCGCGCGCGGCTTATGAGAAATATAGAAACAAATGGACAATTACTCAAATTATTACAGATCAGTAGTTTCTTCGTTTAAATTGTAGTTTTAACTATGCGTAATATGATCGTTTCATAAATTTGAAGCGTATTACTATTCCTATACGGAGTCCACACACATTTCATAGATATTAATAATACCAAAGCACTGGCAACACCTATGCCTTGGAATTGGCAAGGCATATATATGGATGTATACATATATATATGCCAAGGCCAAGGTATTGGGCAGTATCCACTCTTTGCAAGGAATGTAGTGTGTTTTTCACCATAGATCAATATATATATATATACAATTATGAAATTTCATGAAGTCTATTCTTTGAAATGAATAAAATATGACTATATATTTCCAGCTTTAATTTTGGATATGCAAATTGTTAAATATAGATATATTTTGATATGATTATAGATATATTTTGAAATTATTTTTTGTGTTTTATATTTGAATAATAATGGAAAAATGTAATTATGAACTAAATATAATTATATCATATGTGCGTAATTTTTCGAGTCTTCAAAGTTTTTTATACCCCAAGTGAGTTAATTATCTAATGACTATCTTATATTCAATTCAATTAAAGCAGTTGCATTATCAAATATTGATTAAGAATATCGGTAATAACATCTATATAATATTATAATTTTAAATGAAAATATTACTTATATTAAGTAATATATTCATTTAAAATTAGATGTTAGCTTTATCTAAAACTGTTATTTATAAAAAAAAAAGTAATTTCGTAAGAATAGTAAAGTGAAAAAAGCAAATCTGCAGACATATTAACAATATTTATAGTGAAATTTAAAAACAGTGATAAAAATTGCTTAAATTGTAACTCAAATATAATTATAATTTTATTTATCGCAATATGTAGTTAGTTCTTTTTTTAGTTTTAAAAGTGAAATTATTATTAATAAAAATTTCAAACAATAACTTATTTCGATATTTCAAATAGGTTTTTTTGCTGAAGATGGTAAATAAATACTTAGTAATAGGATATTCTATAATAAGAATGAACATTAGAATGACAAAGCTGGAAGTTAGTTAATTGGTTAGGTAATTTTGATACATTTTAGCTACCTATTTCTGCCTATTTAAATAGAAAAATAAAGCCAATCATTTTATAGATTTGAACTAACAATAAGAATATTGAATCACAGTTAAATGACATTGTCGATATTTAAGATGTTCTCTTCTTTATACCAAGCCACAATAGCAGCAAATCAGTATCTTTCACAAACTCTTCAAGTGCATAGGCTTTTTCATCAGCATTCTTGGTACAAGTATTCTTGGTACAACTCACCGTATCCCATCTGATACTGAGGTTCCAAGCTAAGTAATTTTATACATTTTTTTATAAGAATTTTTTATATTTTTGTTTCAGAAACAGAAAGGGAAATGAAACATCTTGCAAGAGTGCCTTTGAAATTAAATCAAACCTTGAAATTAGTTTGTGATTTAGAAGATTTAGAAGCAACCACGGTTTTTCCTGTCAGTTGGTAAGAATTTATAGTTCGATTTAAGTTTCTTTAAAATAATAAAAGGATTTTTCTATAATCTTATCTCTTATTGAAAATCCTTTCATTTTTCTATGAAAAAATGAAAGGATTTTAGATAAGAATGTAACCTGTTGTACTTTAAATGATCGCAACAAATTTCGTTTTTTTTTCTGTTCTACAAAATCGTTGTGCAAATATAAATTTTTTTAAGTTGTAATAACCAAGAAAATTTTCCTTATGGAAAGCCCATAAAACAAAGATCAGAAACACCGGTTGAAATTGGTTCTCATTTAAGTGGATAAAAATACGTTCTTCCTCATAAAATAACATAAGATGAGTCAGAAAATATCTGTCTATGACTTTAGCCACCAGGGAATCAATGACACTTAGCAATTTTGGTTCCATTAAGAACAAAAATGACATAAGTCAATCACTACATCCTTTAAATCAATCATAAAGAAATTAAATTTAATTCCAAAAATATTGATAAGATCTAGATTAAAAAAGTAAGGAAGCAAATACAAGAATAATTATAAATTTTAAGTTTATAACCTTATTATAATTAAAGTTATAACAAACTTATCGTAAATAATCCTTATAACATAAATTATCAATGTATTAAAAATTATTTATAGAAGTTATCCATTTCATATCAAACACATTTAGTAAAAAATTAGACTTTTTCCCCCCTCCATTTTTCTTATTTTAATTTAAACAAATTGTATTCATTATAATATCTTACCTTCAAAACACAAGTCATTATGATTAAAATATCTTACCTTCAAAATACAAATCAAAATAAATCGAAATGTATCTGAAATTTAACTGTCCCTAATGATTAAATCTAATTATTAAATCCCTAATGATTATGATCATTAGGGATAATAAATTTTCCCTAATGATTAAATAATCTAAGCCTATAGGCTTAGATTTTTCCTTAATTTTATAGAACATTCTATCTAAAATCGGAATTGTATTCATGCAAAGAAAAAATAATTATTCAGATTAATTTTGCATAATGATTAGAATCGAATTTGATGAATACTTATTGTTCTATTTGGAAATATTATTGTAAATTTTTCGTTTTTTAAATTCAATTCTAAATTGATTCTATATGAATAGCGGGTCAGTTAAAGCAATATTCCTTTTACTTTTGGTTTTAGTATTTTCGCATGGTTAAGTTAAATTTGATATTAGCAATTGCTTGCAATGGATAAAAAGCTCAGATAAAATTATAAAAGCTGAAGAAAAATAAATAATCTGAAATTATTTACTATAAATAATTTTAATAAAGACGCACCTGAAAATATAAAATCATTCGCAAACAGAAATGAACATAACAAAAGATTTTGCTGATAAAAAAGTATATATCAGATAAATTAATTTGAATATATTAATGATTAGAAAAATGATCTAGGATGATCTTTCCTTTTTAACGTAGAATCATAAAATTTCTTATACTTTAAATGTATATTTTATGCTCATAAACTTTTTAGTACATTTGAAATTTAATCCACCTTTTTTTAAAAATGAACTTACCCATAATCTTTCTAAGAATAAAAGATATTTTTTGCAGGTACAAAGATGGAAGCAGAATCTTAGCTGGCAAAAAAGATTCCAGAATAAAAATGGACGGCAGAGTACTGCTTATTTCTAATGCTGTTCTAGAAGACCTTGGTGAATACATGTGCTTGATTGGAAACTCCAGCATGTCCTACGCTTTTGCTGATCACTTAGGAAGCCACATCAAGGTTACATGTGAGACCTATTTTATTTCGTAGATAATTAGAGAACAATTACTTTTTCTTTGCATTAATTATTGATTGGTACCATGTTAAATTATTGATAAAACGAAATTTGTTGAGAAATTTAACATTTAATACAATACATAAGCAATATGAGAAATTTTGCTTCTGAGGTTTGGCTGGATAAAAATTGTTCTTAAAGTAGGTTGGGCGAATCCAACATCTTAAAGAAAGTAAAATACACCTTTAGATGGAGGGACTACATGTTTGTGTGTGTATATGATGACATGTTTCCCATGAAAAAATTACTTTTTTAATTTTTGGAGGGAAAACAATGAAAAAGAACATTCTCAAACAGATGATTACACGAGGTCGAAAAGGACCAAAGAAGGGTAGGTATGAATCGAGGGAGGGCTTTTACAGGGGATCGAACTAAACGGAAAGAATTGGGCAGACAATCTTGGTCTGTTACAGACTGTAGTACTAAGAAGAGAAAGAAGAAACATTGTGATAAAGGATAAATAAGAAATATCATTTATTTTCTAATGGCGGCACACTGGGTGATGACCCATCGCCCACAAGTCCATAAATTGCAACTCATTTAGCATTACCTGGTGGGCACCTGTGAACCAAGTCAAGAAAGCGAGTAGCATTACCCACGTCACACCACCACAAACCTGTTTATAGGGTGGGCCACATTCCTCCATCACCTTAGAAGAAAGGATTAAGATACAGAGAGAGAGAGAGAGAGAGAGTGAAAGGAAACGTCCATGCTCAAACCGGGATTCGAACTCGGGACCAACAGCCCAGGAGTCAGGAACTCTAACTACTCAACCATTGTTGGCATGAGAAATATCATAATCTTAATAATTATTTTAGCAAAATAACATAACAAAAATAACATGCTATATGCTGAATTCCTTAAAATCCTATACAAAGTAAATTCAGTTATTTTTGAATAATTGCTTGGCTCAGAAATCGTTCAAAAATTAGCCAAGCAATAATTCAAAAATAGGAAATAAATATCCGAAAATAGGGGAATTAATAATGCAGGAAAAAAAAAACATTACAAAATATATATTTTCTATTAAAGAAAACAAAACACATGTTTTGAATAGAAATGAAAATAAAATCGTATGTTAAAAAATGTTTTTAATATTTCAATGAAATTTATATTCATGGATAAAAAAAAAATATCAGATGCTTTATTTGATTAATGAATGCAATCTTAAGCTGATTATCTAATTGATCATGCATATTTTTCATCTTATAGTAAAAGTGAAACCTTGAATGTGAGTTTCATTACTATGTGTGAGTTTCATTATGCAGTAATATTGTAAATCACGCTTTTCCGTAATGCTTTTTTTTCCACGCACGCGATGTTACAGGAAACGATCAACTGAACTCATGAATAATTAATTCGTAATCTTGTTGAGTAATAAATCTGAAGTTCCTTTTACGATAATCCGTAAGAAAATATATTTCTTGATCTTCCATATTAATTCTGATAAACATAATTTTTGCTACTCGAAAATTTCAAAATTTCAAAAATTTGAAAATTTCAAATTTTCAAATTTTTTAAAATGAAATATTCTTATATAATTCAAGTATTGCATTTCAAAATGCCATTTTTAAATTTTTTCTTGAGAAAAAAAAATTAAGTTTTATAAAATTTGAATTTTACAACAAAAGCATTTGAGAGCCAGGATTTTAAACTAATTTATACATTTTCGATGATATTTTTTGACAATTCTTAATGTGTTAAAAATTGAATGTTTTTAATAAATATTTAAACGAATGAAAATTATTTTCTTGATTACAAAATCTATTTTCGAGATTCGAAGCAAAACATATTTAGTATAAAATAATCAAAGAAAATTAAATATGTTGTTGTTACTTATGACATTCTCCCGTCAAAGACTGAGTGAAGCGCGTCTTCCGTTTTTGAATAGAATATTCTCCTACGAAGGTGGAAGTACGACTTTGGCTCATAGATGGCAGCGCTCTATCAATGTCTTCCAATTTAGAGATTGGAGCCAGAGAAGACCCATGTCGTAGCTCCAACGATCCTCAGAGATATTAATTTGGAACGAGAATATAGAGGACATTGCGACCTGACATATTTTACGCGCCCCAGTCGCCATTAGTGAACACGACGGATCTTCAGCTATGTCGGAATTTGAACTCACTACCTTCCGGTAAAGAGAACGACGCCCTAAGCATCAAGTCTCTGCGGCCCATTTAGATTTGCATTATCTTAATTAACAAAATTACTCTTATTCCTTTATTTATTTAGTTTCTGTATTATTTACAAAAAATATATTATAAGATATTTCACTACTTCATACATTTAAATTCTTTCATAAAGAAAAATTGAAACAAAAATTACCAGAAAAAAAACTATTGTTTTCCTAGCTCATAAACCTATGAAACTGCAGTTGTAGAAATAAATGCAATGTTTCATTGTTCTTTAAATTTTTCTAAAACTTTAATTTTCATTAACCATAAAGTGGTTGTTTCTTTCATTACAGTTGAGATCATGAGTACGCCCCTTTATTTTACTTATAATTAGTCTGTGAGTTAAACAAATAGTCGTTTTCACCAATGATGCTGAATATTCAATTTTGTCCACCCATCAAAAACAAGTAAATTTGTGTTTAATGGGATTAGCTCTTCAGTGAGCAATTGGAAAGAAAATTTTGGCCAATATCTTAGAGGGATTGGTTATTTTATATATTATTTGTGTCTCTCTTGATACCGCTATTAAAAAATAAATACTCATTAGTCATTTTATTTCATGTAGTATGTAAAGCACATTAAATATTAATATTTGATTGTTTATGCAAACAATAAATAAATAATAACATCCACTTTATGGTTAGCTTAAATCAGCAAGGATGATTTAAATGTTTTTTTTTTTTTCAATTACATTTTATTTTACATTTTAAATTTGTTTAAATATGTTGAATGATTTTTTTTATTTTAATAATATTGTTATAAGAAAGTAGTCTTTTGAAAAATTATGAAACTTTAAAAATATCCTAGGAAAGTATAAAAAATTTGAAGATAGCTAATGTGTGCACTCATAATTCAAAATAAATATCAAAAACACAATCACATACATGAAACAAATATATATTTTCAATTACATGATTATGTCCCTTTTTTGACTACAAACAACCAATACTTAAACTGAGAAAAAAATGTATTTTTATGAAATGAATTACCACTTGGGATAATCCTGCAATTTTTAAAGCGTCTGTCTGTTTTCATTTCAACGTCACAAAGAAGAATTTTAACGTATATTTAATGTATATTTTCTTTTTGGGGGTACTTTTTCAAAAGATAGTATTCATGTTTCAAGGGTGGGAAACCCTGAAATTTAGGAAGCAACCACATAGATAGACTTGCAAGTAGAAGGAAGAAGCTCAAATCAATCTTCCTTTGTTTAACAATGGTTGAGGCCGAGTCCGAGACTTTGTGCTCCGAAAAAATCTGTAATAAGCTTCGTGGCATAATCATTCAAGAATTTCGGTTTTTTATTATTTTTATATCAACAGAAAACTTGAGTTATGTGTACTCTTATCTCATTTCCTTATCTTTTTCATTAAATTACCAAAATGCATAAAAAAAACTTGGGGGTCTCAAGGGAACTGTTTTATCTTTTTGAAATCCATTCTCGATGATATTCTTATTCGCCATTTTGTTTTCAAAGAACATGAACTGGTACTTACATATTAACGCCATCGCAGATAATGTCGCGTAAATTTATAAAACTTAAGTAGAAGTAGTGCTTATTCTATAATTAGCAAATTTCTTTTACTAATTATGTAAAATTTATAATAATTATAAAAATAAAATTTCTGATTGTAAGGAAATTTCTTTGAAATTCAATTAGCTTAAGAAGTTGCGGTGGTGGTAATATGTAAGTACCTATAAGCTAAAAAAACATGTATAAATTTCGCAATTTTTGAAATATCATCAAATTTTTTCTTTCTTAGATTTGTTAAAGTCAGTATTTAACAAATCTGTATAAAACACACACACATAATATATATATATATATATATATATATATATATATATATATATATGTTTGTGTGTTTGTGTGTGTGTGTGTTGTGTACCATAAATAGATAGATATAAATGAAAGCACAAATTAAAATATATATAGGTGGAATATAAAAACGAATAAGCAAAATATTGGGTTGTTCGGAAAGTTATTTCTTTCAATATGAAAATGAAAACGTATAGCGAATAAATATTTTATTGTTGTGTGCCAACTAGGCTGGCAATATGGGGTTGTGCTACTCCATTTTTCCAATGAACCGTAATTTGATGTGGAGTTGACTTCTTCAGTACATACATGCCATATCACACCACCACAAGCCCGTTTAAAGGGCAGGCTACATTTATCCATCATCTCAGAAGAAGAAAGAAAGGAAACGTCCATGCCCGAACCGGGATTTAACCCCGAACCGAACAGCTTAAGAGTCAGGAATGCTAACCACTCTGCAATCGGCCGGAAAATATTTTATTGAACTGCATATTGTCAATTCTAGTCCAATACATTTTGTCATCTTTCTGGTCGTAGCATGATTTCATACTCATAAAATGGTTGGTTTTCAGTAGCAAAAAACTGATTCAGGTGGGAAAAACGAAAAGACATTTCGAACATATATATTAATACAAACATATTCAAAAGTTTAATTTGAAAAACCATTAAATTTCATCATAAAATCACTGAATGAAAATTCAGAATGGTAATTCTCTAATAAACAAAAATGCTCTGCATTAAAATGAATGTTTGAAATGAGTCTCGACGATGGTTAATAACTCTATTTTGTTTCAGCCTTCTTTTAACTATCATATCTATCTTAATAATTAAATCTATCTTATCATATCTTAACTTTTAGTATATCGTATCCTATGAGATAAGCATTTTTCACTGTGAAAGCAAAATGATTATTTTAATTATTGCTTTATTTGAAATTTAATTCACCAGATTTAAATCAAACTCAATTACAATGCATTTTTTCAGTATTATTTTTAAATTTTTTGGTATTTTTTTTTGTAGTTAAATATTTAACTCGAGAAATAAATTGATAGGTGTCACAATTTGTCAAATAAGAAGTAAAATTATTTCTTAATGTTCATTGTACATTAAATCTACTATCAACTATACATTTAAAAAATAGAAATTATTGAGGTCAATATCAATAACAAAATAAAAGAATGAATAAAAAAAAGCATACATAATAACTGTGAATTTCTACTTTATTATTTCTTTACATGTAAGTCTTCGTTGACTAATGTTGCATAACTAATAAAACTTAACCAGACTATAATGAAATACTCTTAAAATGTCTTTAAATTTTATTTCTCGTTTTGGAAATATCAGCAAATTTAGAAATATTTTTAACTCAAGGATACAATGCATATTAAAGTAATTGTTACTAAGTAGTTGAGAAAACTAAAACTTTCATAATTCAAAGCTCAGTGTCAGAATGTAAATACCAGAAAAAATATGCAAATTATTGAATCTAAAACTTTTAGGCGAATTTCTAGAAAATAAGAAAATTTGAATCGAAAGAAAACAATTTATGCTTAGAGGGTTAATTTATTAGACATTCTGTTTGGAAAACTATTTATATTTTGGATAATACTTTATTTTTATTAAAATATTTGATATTAATTCCATTTATTGAAAATATTTACAATCAGAGAAATGTTATACTAATTAGTTTCTAGAGAAGTTTCCATATTATCGAAAAAGTTCTTTTTCAAATATTATCAAACAAAATTTGAATTGGGAAAGGAATTTAATCGCAGAAAATATTTACTACTCAATGTATTTTATCACAAAACAAATACACAAAGTTTGTTTGATAGGATTCAAACGTTTTAAATATGAGATTTTACAAACAAAACGGATCGAAACAGAAAAGTTGGCAAAAGTGTGTTAACAAATAACAGCTGATATATGTGTAAGAAGTATATCTTATAAATAGAAACATATTTTGTAAGAAATATACATAGGATTCATTGAATGAGTTTTAAAATATACATTTAGAGAAATGAGTTTAGCACTAAAATTATTAAGAATAACTAATCAAAATATATAAAAAAATTATCTTCATGCAATGCAAGATACCTTCAAATTTTTATTTTTTTTATTAATATAAAATTGGTGTCATGCTTATTTCTAGAAATCAATTTTATGATTTTTTAAGACAGAAAGTAAACATTAACCACGAATTTAGAAACATTAACGCATTTCCTGTGACGTGATACGAAACCTATTGGTAGTGTTTATTTTTACAGTAAAAGGTCAATAATATCGATGTATTTGAGCGAGTTTTATAACACGATCGTGTACAGTTCGTATTTCAATAAATATAATAGATTTTCTTAAAATGTTATTTATAAAGCTTAAACTATAAATCTGTAAAGAAAAACATATTATTTCTCAAAATTTAAGATACCGTGGAAAATTAGAATTATCTTTTTATTTGTGTAATAGTATAGTTTTTTTGCTTCCGTTAACTTAACAGACACATTTATTATCTTTTATAAATTTGCATCACGTGGTATTTAACGAAAGCGGAAGAAAATGCTGTCTTAAATAGAGGGGAAAAATGTTTGAAGAGAAGCACACACTGATTTTCCTGAATAAAATATAAAAAACCAAAGCTGTATGAATGAAATCGGAGTTGTAACTCTATGAATTAAGCATGTTCTCTTTAAATTGAAAAACATTTTACTAAGCTTTTATTTATAGTTAATTTCTTTTAATTTTGGAATCTTTCACAGCACATTTTTATTGCAACAGATATTTTAAGATACGCATATCAACACATACGTATGTGAAAATGATTCAGCTTCAAAGGTTAAATTATTGATAATGACCTGCTTTTGCTTAATATGGTTAATTAATTCGTCTAGTAGTTGTAAATTACCTTGAAGAAATCGTTAAATCACAACATCCTCTAGCAACCAGTTTTATGTTTCAGACGTTTCTTCACAACCTCCAAGATTGAAGGGGGAAATGAACACAATTCTGACTTCTTTTATTAAAAATTTATTGGCAACGAAACGGAAGTATTTATTTTAAGCATTTCATTGCGTTATAATTTATTTTCCCAACAACACAATCTTGATCTGAAAAATAATTAATTTGAGTGTTTCATTTATTCGAAACTGTAACATTCATTTGGTAAATTTCGAAAGAAAAATTAGCTTTTATTTTTAGTTGAGACATAACTTAAATATACTTTCTTATTTTACTATTAAGTTTTTATCTTTTATTTTCATGAAACAGGGATTTTTCTAAAAATTATCCACAGGATATCAGAATTTCAAAATCACATCACAAACTACATCGTGGAACATCTACTTATAGGCGGTAATATTTATTAATGTGTCTGTATAATTTTTCTTTCCTTTTAACATGGCAATATACAAAGGCAATTTGTTAAGTCATTAATTTAATCACTTAACAAATTGCCTTTCCGCAGTTGTAAAATATGACAGTTCTTCTTTCTCCAACAAGTGAGAAATAAACTTCGTGTAAGTGTTAGACAGTTGATTTCGTCGCATTGGTTTATTTTATTTAAAAATGGAATGTTCTCAATGTTAAGTGAAACTTTTAGGGGGTTGCTAAATTTTTTCACACATGAAAACGTGATTATTTTTTCTCGCCTAATTAGTTTTTAATTTTCTTGTAAAAGACACATCAAGACAATCTTTATAAAAACAAATGTAATCTAAGAGAGGAGAATTATAATTCGTGCCACCATGACCTGATTGGTTAGAGCGTTGTTCTCGTTGCAGAAAGATAGTGAGTTCGAATCCCAGCTTATTGAAGATCCGACGTATTCACTTATGGCGACTATGGAACGTAAAATATGTCGCGGTAGCAATGTCCTCCATGTTCCCATTTCAAATTAACACTTTCGGGGAGTTAAGAGCCAGGCCTTGTGTATTCTCTGGCTTCCTATCTTTAATTGAAAGACCCAGATGGTGCTGCCATCTATGAGCCAAAGTCGTACTTCCACCCTCATAGGATGCTCTTTTTGATTTCATTCTCCCAGTCCCTGACGGGTGGGCTTGGCTTCGCCAAGTGTTATAAATAACAACAACAACAGAGTTTAAGTAAAATTAAAAATATTTGAATCATTCAGAAATGATGACATTAATTTAATAGTACTTCAATATTGACAACGAATATCTTTTTTTATAGCCTATGATTATTTTACTTTAAACATATGAATAATTTTTACATTGAGCTTCTCAACAAAATTAAAATTATAGCATTCAAAATATAACTTCAATAAAAAGTTTTTAAATTAAAATATTCTAGGGTGGTCTCAGGAAAGACAAACTAGAATGCAGATTTCAACTTAAAATCTCCAGGATACTAAAGTTAAAATTATACACAGTATGTTTAAACAGAAAATTTATAATTTAAACTAAATTACTGGCAAATATTTGGTTTTGTGAGAAAGACAAAAATACTAAAAACAGTTTTGAATAAAATAAATAGTTTTAAATACAGACAAAATAAAAATTTCTAATTTTCACTGGTTTTATTTCTTGACTAGCTGTTAGATTTTAATAAAATGCGTTGTTTTTAAAGATGTAATATAAACAGTAATCATATTGAGAAAACGTTTGTGATAGAAATGTATTCAGAAAATGAAATTAAAAAATTATAGTAATATCTAAAACCGGAGAGATATAATGATTTACTTTGTTTTAAGATTTATTTCGAATGAATTTTTTTTTTCGATAAATAAGAAATAATTTGGTCTGCTGAAGATGGAGTCAATTTTTTTAAGTTTTTAAATTACATGTATCGAAAACTCATATCATTTACAAGTGGGCTGTGACTTCCATTAAATAACGTTTACCTAGCTTTCGGAAAAAAATGCCGTTTGGAAAAATATTTGCTGTTTAATAAGTTTTTTAAAATGCCGTTCGGCATCACGTAATAAGGTCATATAGACTAGTAAAAAGCAAATTGGTAAGTTAATAATAAGGGGATTTATAATAAAAAATATTAAAATTTTTATTTAAGACTCATGGTTTGGTTTGTTATCTCTCAACGGTCAGTTGTTTACATATGAGAGCAAAAATGACAGTTGGATCGGTATCTACAATTTTATGAGATAAATACATATTCATATAAAGCATATTTTTTAAAAAATAAAAAAAGTACAATAGCAAGCAAAATGAAATTTTAAAAATTATGTTTCCGCATCTTAATGAAGCTTAAAGAAACTATAAACTTCAAATTTTCAAATAAACTTACAGTATTTCTTAGCTTTATGCTCGATTTTGAAGGACTATAAAATTATACTTCTATACAAAAATTAGGAAAAGTATACTTTTATTTTATGTAGATTTTTTATTTTAAAATTAAAAAAAAATTGTGATACTTTTTCTTCGTGTTAAAGAGTTAAATGAAAATTATAATCCTGGATTAAAAATCTAGGATTATAATTTTTATTTAACTCTTTTACACGAAAAAACTGTGAAAATCAGATTCAAAGCGAGGTCTAAAATAAGCTCGTTAAAACCTCGTTAATAAAAATTAATGAGTTAAATAAGAAGTTAAGAGTTAAATAAAAATTATAATAAAAATTAAGTGTTAACACTCTTTATAACACGAAGGAATTGTGAAATTCAGATTTAAAGTGAGATCTCTCTAAAATAAGCTCATTAAATCCTCGTTAATAAAAATTAAAGAGTTAAATAAAAATTATTATCCTGGATTGAAAATTTAACGATGCTCCCGCTTTAAATCTGATTAATATATTCAGAAGACTACTTTGTGTAGTTTATTATTAAAACTAAAATATTTATTACGAATATTTTTTTAACTATTCAATTCGTTTTGTAAAATGCATGAGAATTTTATGGGGCCTGCAATTTATTTTAAATATCTTTTAGAGGAGTGTTCAGCGTAAAATAATCGAATTTCACATGTTTACGAATTTATCTTAAGCCTACTTTTTATTAAAAGACTGAACTTTTAAAATTATAACAATAATATAAATCGTCTTTAATAGTTTAATTTTGAATATTGATTAGATACATTTATTTATATGAATTTCTATTTTTCAGATCCACCCCAAGTGAAAAGATTTCCAATGCAAACAAGACCCATTCTACAACGAAGTCTGAAACTCGAATGCGAAGTCCAAGGTTTTCCAATACCAAGAGTCTACTGGTTGGTAGGTCAGTCAGCAACGTTATTTTTAAATTTGATCCCAAAACTTTGAAAGCATCTTCTCTTCTACTGCGATTAGGTTGTTTAAAAAAAATCTGTTAATTGAAAGAGCCTCTTTTTTGAAGTGATATCGATAAGATATTCTAAGCGCAAGATAAGCAATGTTATGTTTCTTTGATCGAAAGAAAACATTTTTGCTTGATAAAAGCAATTCATTATTGGTCGCGTTCATTCAGAAAATAAAAGCTTTTTCTGTTTAAAAAATAAGAAATCTAGTTTGAAGGATGTTTATTCAGTCTAATATTTAACTTTTGATGAGAGAGCATATCTGCCCTAAAATATGACAAATTAGTTCCTAATTTATAATGTTCACTTGTATTAAAATAATGAAATTTCCTGATAAATATAAATTATCAAATTAAATTCGAGAAGTACATATTTACTTGGTGATATACGAAACATAATACATTTTAAGTAAAATTTAAAATTGTTATTAAAGTCCAAAATTTATCATTTTAAATGCAAAAAATTTCTTAAATGCCTTGATATATATACTATATCCTTTATGAAAGATGTTATCATGTCAAATTTATATACAAATATAAAGGCAACATGGCAAAATTTATTGTATAGTAAAGTTATGTAAGAAAATTCTTTGTCAGATACAAGTCAAGTTTTTGCACTTTTACAACAGTTATTAATTTACCATTTCAATATAATACATCTTATAAGCTCTGTTAACTAATAGATTAAATTTATATTTGTCGATCGTTAATTTTCATTAAATATTTTCGCTGCATCATGTTTTTGCTTGGCATCGGAATATATTCGATGTAAAAATTGCAACTCGCCAAAATAATCAAATCTTAATTTCTAAATACTTGTGTACAAACGTAGTAAAAAATATTCGAATTGTTCTCCCCGCCCCCTCTCACGTTGTTTAATTCTTCAACAATCCCATTCAATGCTAAGACAGTGAGTGACAAGATGATTTCAATCGTTATTTATTTATTTATTTTTTTTGTTTGCATTTGCTTTTAACTTTGTTACTTTATTCCACTCCTGGTAAGGGCTGCATTTTTAATTTTAATTATTATTTACATCTGCTAGCTTCGATTTAAAATTGGAAGTTGAGGCATACTGATTTGAGATAATAAGATTCAAAAATCATTGTCGCATTAATTTTTAGTATTTTTCATTTGTGGTATAGGAATTTTTTTTTAATGCAAATTAGAGGACATTTAAAGGTTCGAATAATGCTTCATTCTTAATGTAAAATATTTTCCAAATATTAATGAAAATTTTCAAAATGTGTGAGTTTAGTTTTAAAAAGACATTTTATTGATGACATATTTGTCTAAAAAGCTAAATGCAATAGAAAGCACTAAAAAATAGAGACTTTGGAAAGTCAATTAAGGTCACTGAATTAAATCATCCTTGAAATGAGTTTACAGTAAAGGAAGTAAACATTCTTAATCCTGTTTTTTATGGGCTTCTGTTTAATATTCTAATTGTTTAAAGAATGAATATTCTAACTACTTAAAAATTTGATTAAAAAATGAACAGAATGTGATCAATTTATTAAAATTTCCGTTAGTTAAATCAGTGATTATGATATATATATATATATATATATATATATATATATATATATATATATATATATATA
>JAPDSC010155283.1:147393-165086 GCA_026290005.1 Latrodectus geometricus
AAAAAAAATGAATTTTTGTTTATTTGTTTTTCTTTATAAGATAAATTAATTATAGATGTAAATGCTTTACAGTTATTAGGAATTTCTATTATATATTCGCTCTAAATAAAAATAATTTTCTTCAGGACAAATATTTAAAATTTTTCTCTGTGTAAATAATTTTTCAATGTAAAATTTATTAAAAATATTAGCAAAGAATTTTTTTACTCAAAATATAGTATGTCTATAACATAATTTAGGACTCAAAATATATAAAGTTCGACCATTCACTTCAATAAAAAAAATGTAAATGTTTTTAAACTCTTCTGTGAGCAAACAATCAAAGGAATTGCCAACTTTTAAGATATTATTTCACGTTTAATTACCTATAAAAATATATTTTCTGTAACCGTAAAATCAGTTTTAATTAAAGAATCTATAACAAAAAGACTCTGAAATTGAACTGTTAATGCCGGTGGAAATCTAAGAGTAGCAAATAATAAATAGCAAATGTAATAATAGATCTTTTATCAGACTTTTTGAATGAGAAAAATGGATCTCTTATCAAAAAGTTTTTTTAAAGTTAGAAAAGTAATTATATTTATAACCATTTAAATACAATTTTCCAAATTATTATCAATAAGTCTGTTTCTGCATTCATTTTTTAATAAATTTCATCCTGCAAATTAGATCAATGGATTAATCAAAGTTAACCAACTGGAAACGTTAGTACGATCTACCGAAAATTTACTTTCGCTTTTGTAGCTCGCTATCAACGGATATCAACGATAACTGGCTTATCAAAAATTTTTTTATCACAGTGTAAAGAAGAAGCATATAGAGTCGATTAAACGACAAATTATTCCATGTTGATTTCAGTATAGTGGAATGTTTTCTAGGTTTTATTGATTTCACTGTATTTAACTCTACACCTGAGATATTTGTATAATATTGTACTTTTGGATGTAATACGCTTGTTTTGTTGACATGGTTCTGACTGGGACACCATGGAGAAATAGTGCAAAATTCTTATCTATGATTCATCAAACTGCTAGTCGTTACATCTGTTTGGGCTTTCGGGATGTTACTGGATGTCAGTTTTGTGACCATTAATACACAGTATATTGATCAGTCATTGAAATATTTGTAGATTTAGCAATCTGGTCTTCAGATTTTTCGCTTATAAAAATTAACATTATCAATTGGAATTTTTTTAATTAACAATAAAAAAGTTAATTTTAGTTGAACTGAGTGAAATCTTTGGAATAAATTTGATTTTCTTCTTCTTAATCGGATTTGACAGTCAAAGCATCTCTGGTAATCTTTTTACTCAAATGATTTTCCAAAGATTTTCAGTTGAATAATTCTATGCCAAAGCAGGGTGTCAATCAATTTACACAAAATATGATTTAGCCTGTGTTTCTAATGGATGGATCAATATTATTGAATCGACGTGATTTTAATAAACGAGTTCTGAAAAAGGATCCATAAAATTTCTTTCCTATCTAGAGTGTCTTCAATCTTAGAAACAAGCTGATGTAAAGCTGTTTACTGGGATTTACCACGTTGATATGCGAACTGCAGGTTATGCAAGGGACAATTATTTCCTGGCATTCCTTAACATGCTTATCAATTATTTTCTCTATGATTTTAAGGAACAATGATAGGTCTGAAGTACTTATCCTGGTCATAGTTATCTTTGTCAGGCTTAGGAATGAAAACAATCTTTGATTTCTGCCATGTAATATAAACATATCCCAATCCAATATAATTTATTTAACAATGGAATAATGAGATTCTTTTTGATCATAATGGGCAAATTTAACTTAAACTTATTTTGTCCTTTATGCTACATTTCAAGCACGGCCAGACCTGTAAAATTTCACTATTACATAATAAAAATTGTTAAGGAAAAAAACTGAGAATTTTCTATCATTTCCCTTATTCTGATTATTAAGTAGGAAATTATATCAATGAAAATATTTTAATTTTCAAACGTAATATATATAATTCAGAAAATTAAATTTCAGGTAGATCCAATGCATTAAGTATTTTGTCAATATTTCAGAGGAAAAGAAAAATTTATGATAAAGTCATTAATATTTATATTTTTTTATTACCAATAAATTAATGTTTTCAAATGACATGAAAAGTAATAAACTTACATTAAATTTCTAAGGTCTTAAGGAAATTTGAAACATGTAAAATGACAGGATAATCATTTTAAATTCTCTATGTATGAAACAAGCAAGAATTATCAATAAAATAACTGAAATGTCTTTATATCTTTTCATACTTACATACTTCATTTAAAAATATATATATAATAAAAAAAAAAAAAAACAGGGAAATGTATATTTTTAAAATAAAGTAATTTAAATTACCATCCTCTATTACAGCCAGTTTAAATTAAAATAAATATTTTTTCTTAGTTATGCAAAAAAAGACAAATGATAACGGAAGGAATAAGGACAATTTTAAATAAAACAATAATTATAATATATTTTACTATGCGTGTAGGGATCACACATTCTTATCGAATTCTTCCCAAGAAAATTTATGCAACGTCATAACATAATTATTGTAATATCAAAATTTTAATTAAAATGATTATTTAACCTCTTTTAAGTTTATAGGGAAAATTGAAATTTATTGGATAGTTGAGTCTAAGAGAAAATTTTATTCAGAAAAATTACTCCATGGAAACTCACAATCAAGAGACAATTCTAATATGAATAAATGTATCCCTTTATTTAACCTATACACTGGTTGAGAATCTACAGTTTTCTTTTGGCAACGTTTTCTCTTCATGAAAATATTTTACTTTAAATTTTGTTAATTACATGCTTTCTCAAACAAGTTTTAAAGTTTTAAAAATCAGAAAAGAATATTAAAAGAAACTTACAAGGAGTAAGAGACTTAGTTTTTAATAATTGTGTTCAAGTTTTTAAAGGTTGAAAGTGATCATACATCACTGTGGGAACATTTGGCAGACATTCCCAGCGAAGTTGAGGTTGACGTCGGTATCAAATTCTGTAAATATAATATTAACAATGTCAGATGTTAAATGAGTGAAATTTTTATTTTCCGTTACCTTTTATCCTTTTCTACTGATATTGGTATCACCTTAAAGCATGAAATTGGTGAAATTATTGGTGAAAGCATGAAATATGTATTTCATGTTGGCTTTGCCTGTGATATATAACTTAGTAAAAATTGTTTAATTTATTTTTTAATAGAAAAAATTAAAAGGATTGTCTTACATAAATTCTAAATTAAAATAAAGAAATTTGATTAATAATTTACCTTTATTTAGAAGTTATCTATAAATATCTTGTAAGATGACTTATTGTATATTTAATTATATTAATGCATTATAATATGCATTAAAATATGAAGTATAATTAAATTCAATTATTCAGTGCAACTATTTACAAAAAAATTCCTATTAAAAACAATAATTTTGAATATGTTATTGCATATCAAATAATTTATAGCAGCACACTGTGTAATAAACATAAAAATTATAATCCATCGCTACGCACTACTACTCTGTACTTTAGTAGTCTGAGGAATTCTAATTCAGTATAAATGTACAAAAATATAAAATGTCTCTTAAGTTATTTTATTTATCTTTTATTAAATTATAAGTATATTCCTAAATTAGTTTCCAAAAATATAATTTTTGATTTATGAGAACTATATTTTTATTTGTATTTTCTTATTTATTTTTAAATGTTATTTACGAAACACAGAAACTTTGTTGAGAGAATAATTTAAGAAAAAGAAAATATAACTCACACATACAAATTGCATAGTGATAAAACTTTGTTTACATTTTACGTCATAGTTTCTGGAAGAGAGGATATGATCAGCTGACTCACTTAGCTAAATGAGCCAATTTCATTCCACTTCAAATTGGCAACGAGAGTGTATTCGCATTGATCCTCTTCTGTTCTCCGTGTTGTGTTCTCTTTTAAAATCTTGCAATTTTTAAATTTTAGCATTACTTTGTACTTTTAAAAAATTGTAAACTATATGTGCACAATCAACGCGAGTTAAAAATATGGATAACCTATTTAAAAAATGCATACTTTATGTTGTTTTTAGTTGTCTCTGTGTGTCATTTACATTAGGTATGTACTGGTTGCTTTTTCTTAACTATAAATTTTGTTTTGTCTGCCGTGAAACAAATTATTGTTTCGCAATAAGTTGTAATTGTGCATTTTAGAAAATTGTTATTTATTTGCGTTGAAATCTATGTATTTTGTGAGTAGTTATTATTTTTCTTTTCCCAGACATTTAATTGTTTCAAGTATTCAAATATTTTTTAACTTTTTAAATAGTTTTATGAATGAATTTGTACTGAATTTCGTGCAATACTTCTAAAATACTATTAATACTAAGTATCTTCTAAAATTCTAATAGGATTAAAAATTTACGTAAGTTATATATATTTCTGAACTAAGAATAAAAATTCAACTCTTCCGTTCTACTTGTTTATTCAAATTTATTTACTTAGCTATATTTTTCTGCAATATAATAAAATTTTCATAGTAATAACTAAAATGTTCTATATTTGTACTTGCATTAATTGCTGAAAAAATAATGTATTGTTTTTCTTTTTTGAGGGAAACTTGAAAAATCTTTAATTTCTTATTTGCTTTCTCAAATGAAAACGTTTATATTCTACTGTGCTAATAGATAAATATTGAAAATTTATGAATATATATTAGTGAAGTAATAAAAGACTATGTTATTTCTTTTAAATAATTTTACTGTAATAAAACAAAAAAAGATAATGATGTTAAAAATTCTTTAAAAAAAATTTTTTTTTTTGATTATGCGAGTAGTTTACTTGCTTATTGCAATTATATTAAATTATGTCAGGGTAATTTGACAAAAAAAAAAAATTAAAAACAAAAACTGTTTGGCACCGTATGTATTTTTGATTTTGCTCCAGAAAGGCATTTAATTTTGAGACGGAAATTGTACTGTAAATTTCTATAGTATATTTGTTTTGAATTGTTTTATTTGAGCTAATGATGAAGATAATTCAAAAGAGCAAACTAATTTCTTTTACAGTCACGAGACTAAAATCTATGTTTGAGACATGTACAAAGGATAACTTCTATAAATATAAGCTAATATTTAACTTTTTTCACATGTCTTGGAATAGAAAGTTAAGACTGGTCTTCATTTTAATTACTCTTAGTTGTTTAATTCCTTCTTCAGATCAGGTGTAATATTTTGTAAGTTTGGTATCTAAACTTTAAACTGCAGATCCTTGTTAAATTAGTCTGTACTAAAAAAGTTATATAAAGTAAAAAAAAAATTAAAAAAAAAAAAATGAGGTAGATAAACAAGCAAAATTAATTCACTTCAGGTGATATTTGTATTGATTTGGAATTTTTAAACTATAGATCCTAATAAAATTTTCATGTATTGGTAAAAATTGATTGTAAACCATCAAACTAATTTAAATTTTAGATTTTTTAAATATTTTTATGAATACTTTAATGAACTCAATATTTTTTATTTTTGTTTTGTGCAAATGCCAAAAATCAATGTTAACTATTAGTTGATAGCCTCTGCAATATTTTTAACCATGTTCTCATATCAAGAAAGTGCAATACATATATTTCAATGTACTCACAGGCTAATTGGGGTTGCATAAAATACAGTTTAAGGTAATTTACCATTCCATTTCTGTAGATGTGGTCTAGCAAATAGCTATGTCCAGTCAAACTCCTAAATAGAGCCATTGCTGTCTGTTTTGAAAAGTGGGAAATAGTTCTTTTAGTACTTGTGTATTATCTGGTTATTTCTTTAAAATATCTGCAAAATGTATGACATTTAATAATGTGATTTTACACCTTATAAATTACAAACTTTTTATGTATTTGTTACATTGAAAATAAAAATAAATTGTTCTGTCTTTCCTTCACATTTTGGAAAAAAATTATTAAAATTTGGAAAATTTGACTATATATTAGTTTGGGGAAAAAGAAATCCATTATTTTTACGTGAACTTTTTGTAACTTCTTTCAGATTCACTTTGTAAACAGGTTTAAAACAGTTTTCATGTAGATTTTTATGTCTTGTGCGAAGCTACGATTGCTGACATGCTGTCAAGTTTGATAATTTTTGATATTTTATAGACATTCTCGACGATGTTGTATCCATGCGAGGTGCATCTTTAGCATCCAAATACCCAAACGGAATCGACAAAACCAAAATTGTGCGTAATTGGTTGTTACAGTCATATATAGGACGATAAACACCTTTCACAATTTTAGCCACCTGCTTAGCATTTTCACTATTATAAAAGAAAAACTAAAATGTATCGAATTTTCTGTTTGTCTTCTATTTTTAAAACCTTGTACTCATAACTGAATCAATCAAACAAAAAACCGCAAGAGAATATTTTAGTGTCAAATGTTACCTTTCCAAAGAGCATAAATTTGAAATTGTTTGATAGATACCTCACAAGATAGTGATCACTACAGACGTCTACCGAAAAAATAATGGATAACTTTTTCCCCAACCTAATATTTGTGTGGTAAAAAAGATCGATGCGATAATACGCAAATATCATATTTTTCCTCAGAATCCACCATTCCTTAGTTTTTATTTTTAAAAATGAAAGTATTCATAAAATTTCATCAGAACTAAATTTATAACTTAATTATTTCCAAATCAATTTATTCTGCTAGCTTAACTGAATATATGTTTTAATAACATATTCCTCCAAAAGAAAATTTAAGATTTCATTTTCAAAATTTTGACTTGTTTTAATGAACTTTTTATTTATGAACACTCACAAAATTGCTGACCTATGGAACTAATAGGGTAATGGTATTTTTTTCTCCCATTTGCTATCTCATTTTCATGCATTTTTTAACCATGTATACTTTTTATCTGATTTTTCTGTTTTATAGTTGAAAAATTATTTGTATTTTTATTGGAAGAATATGAATACTTTGAATTGTAGGTACTAACTGCAGTACTCACCCTGAAATACTAGTTTTTTTAAGCAATTTGTGGAAGTTATCCTCCCTAATCTAATTTTAATCTTACTGCTCGTATATCAGTAAAGTATAAGGCTTCAAGTGCAAATAAAGGTATTTTTATGAGGACTAATCATAAGTTCGAATCACATTATTAAATTTACATTCTAGGCCCTCTAGACTTATCAATCTACTATTGAAATGCTGTTGCAGAAAAACATGATTTGGATTATTTAACATGGGCTTTATTAACAAAATCTCAATAGATAAAACTAAATATATTTACCTGACTAAGTGAAGATGAGTTATAAATCTATGAACTTCAACAAAGAAACCTATTGCTGCCCAAAGTTCCATTTGGGCTTTGTGATTGTGAGGTGGAGTCTCATATAATTAGTGCTTGAGAAATATTATATGATTAAATGATAGATCGCAATGAGTGAGAAGGTGCATTCAATGTCAAACAGAAAGATGATATAGTGTTACAACTTTCTGCAAAACCAAAAAGAAGGTGTATTTTTAAGAAAAACAATTTTGAGATAAGTTCCTGTATCTCTCTTCCCCCCAAAAAAAGTGAAGGTATATTTTAAAAATGCAATTTTTAAGGGAAAAAGGATTGCTTTTCCTGATTTTTTTTATCAATAAAATTAAAAAAATTATTATGATTGAAATTTATTTTCTATGTGCTTCTAATATAATTTCTTAAGATAAAAGATTAAAATATGGAATTTTTATGAAGTACTTAAAAATATTTAATTGATGTAAATAAAAATTTTCTGTGCTATTCCTATTTTGTCTAAATTTAAATTGTATTTTTTAAGGTGTCTTGGTGATCTCACCTTAGATATAAATATACCCAGAATGTGGAATTTTTATAAAATATTTTACTTTAAAACTGTAATGAAAAATTTTGATATTTGATAAAACAAAGCAAAAGATAATTGTTAAGCAAAAGATAATTGTAAAATGTAGTTTTATATAATCCTAATTATGGCAATGTATGTACATTTTTAACAATATCATGAAATCATGATTTGTAATCATGATTGGTATATTATGGGTTATATCATTGCTTAGTGATCAAAGCACATTATTTTAATTTAGTAAATTTTTACATTTTTTATTAAACTGATAGACCAAGAATGGGTAAAAGACAACCCATGGGCTAACTCTGGCTCACTGGAAGTCTTTGTCCAGCTTTTGGAGGGAATTTTAATTTGCCTATCCTAGGTAAATCAAAGGAAACATATTTATAGGTTATGTATCCATCTCCTTTTCTACTTTGTTTGAATATTTTTTTTTTTTTTTTTTTTTTTTTTTTACTAAGAACTGATGATATTTTTACTTTTATTCTTCAAAATATAAATCTTACAGAAATGGCAATCACAAACAGCTTTCGATTGGTAAAGTGTCAAAAGTAGAAGTTCTTTGTTAATTATAGTTGCAGATTGGTGACAACAAGCGTTGTCTCCTTTTTGGGGAGCAGATATATAGGAATCCATAGAAGTGAATTAGCTTCAGCCAGCAATTTTTCTTTTGGCATGAGTTCTAATATTATTGATTGCATATGCAAAAATTGTGAGAATATAGCATTATTGTGAATAGGGATGAAATTATTTAAACTAATTTGCTTGGGTTATTGGTAAAATATTTCAAGCATAAAATGGCTACTGAAAACTTGAAGTTGATTCAAAATGTTGTGTTTTTGATGATGAATGGACTTGGAAACATTTTTACAATTGTAAAAGTTAAACCAGTGTCTCTCATCTGCAATGTAGCTGTAGAAGTCTCCAAAGAAAATAACAATTGACAGCTAAGCATAAGAATTACTCTTATAAAGTAGTGTCCAAATATGAAAAGAAAAAAAATTATTTTACATTTTTCAAGTCACATTGCAAGGGAAAAACCAGTTTATTGATGATATCTGGGCCAATTTCAAAGGTTTTAAGCTTAAACTAAATCTGTTTGCTAGGCACCTATCAAAGAATAATTTGTCTTGTTTCCTGAAGTTAAATTCAACACTCTCAATAAATGAAAAGCTTAAGAAATATGAAGATGTCCTTATAAAACTATTTTAAGTTCGAATGCAGATTTCATGATTTCTGTGCCATTTAAACAGAGTTGGGTATTTTTACCATGCCTTTCAACATAAATTCTGAAGCAATGAAGTCAGATTTGCAGCTTGAATAAATTCATTTGCAATTTAACAATCATCTTAAGCAGTTGTTTCTAAATGTACAAAAGTTAATTTTTACAAATCTTTATTTAAAGTGAGTTTTTCAAATTGTAGTTTCATTCATTTCATTGACATTTAAATTGTATGCTTAAATTTTCTAAAACTTAAAAACATTTATCTTGACCTAGGCAAACTTTTAATTTTTGGCCCGCAATCAAAAACGTTTGCCTATCTCTGTAATATATAATAGCATCATATATGAATGCATCATTCTGATTGATTTTCAAGAAGTTTGAGATAAAGCTTACTATGTTAATTAAAAAGTATTGTTAAATTTCATTTTTCCTTATGAATATAATTTTATATGATTTAGATTTTTATTTACACTTTATTTGGTTTGTAGGAATCTTCTGTAATGTTTCATTTGATTAAAATGAGTTGTATTTTTTTAGAAATTTCCTATTAATTGAATTTTTTTAATTTTCTTTAATTTTTTTCTAAATATTCTCATTTTTATAATTTTTGATTAAAAGTAGATCATTATTTTGCAAAAATCAAAACTTGCATGGTTTCAATTTTCAGTTAGTGAATTGGATTCCCACTTTTTGAATGGATATATATTGATTGGTTCGCATTTCCAGTTGAATTAATTCTTACAGAAGAAAAGTAATTATAGTGAACAAGCTATAAAAATCAAATTGTGTTACAATTTTCGAAACAGATATTTTTCATTTGAGTGTTTATCATAAAATGAAGACTAACTATAATTAAATCACATATTTTAATATTTTGGATCTTACTATAAAAAAGATGTAATTTCATTGTTAATAATTGCATTTTCTTAATTTGAATTATTTAAGTGGAAATTGTAAGATGTTCAATTTGTGTTATTTTTATGTTTTAAATTTCAAATTTCAACTAAATTTTTTCTTGTTTTTTTAGCAACTTCAATAAACACTAATGAAGAAGAACCAGGTAAAGGTGTTATATTAACAATTGGTCAAGACTTGGTTTTACAGTGTAATAATACTGATAATCCATTAGCTAAAATTGAATGGTATGTTTACATTTTTCAAATAATTTTAATGGTTTTCCTTGATATAACATTGAATTGCAAACTTAATTTTCTATATTTTGTATTTTCAAGAAATCATATCATAAATCAATTGCATGATTTTAATGATTAAGTCTTTTTATTTTAGATGAATCACACACATTTACAAATATAAGGATGGTATATTAGATTAAAAAGTAAAATGTGTTTTATTTAAATTAGACAGGACCATTAATAGATACTAGTGTTAGATTTTATAATTATTTTATGGAGATATTACCATAAAATTAGAAAATGAATACTTGGTCTAGACAAAAAATCTAGGTTTTTTTTAACAAATGAAAGGTAGACAAAAGATTTAAAATGACAAAAAATGTGGTTAAATTAAGTATTTTATGAAAGTTAATTATCAAAAGATATCTTTTTAATGAAAATAAGCTTATAAATTTAACTTATTTTTCAATTTAACTGAATTTCAAATAAAATTTTCTTCATTATTAATTAACTAAAATTTTATGTATTAAAACATAATTTAATGAATGCAAATTTTAAAACAGTTTTATGTAATAGTATTATATATATTCTTTGATTATCTTAATATACAGTAAGAATAGAAACCAGCGTTAGAATTGTGGACATGTTAAATTTTAAGTTTTTGTTCCTTGAATACTATTTTTCAAAAATTTATCTCTAAAATGCTTTTAGTGCTGTAAAAAAGTATTAATTATTCAGTATAATTAAATTTTAATTACAAAAGCTTGCATGTTATTTTAGAATTTTATCTTTTGAAGAAAAATATCAGTTGAAATATCTTCCATTTGAAAAATTTTTCTGTATCAGTGTACAATAAAATTTAAGAAGTTCTCCTATCTTTATCGAATTGGTAGCTGAATGTTTAGCATTCTGTCCTTTAAATTCAGCAATTTGTACCTTCAACTCCCACCTTGGGTATAGATGTATGTTGTGATTTAGTATCTACATTAATTTGTAGATCTTAATCTTATTATGACCTTTGAGCTACAAGCAAGCACTATAACCTCCTTATACATATATATCCACATTCATGCACACTTGTATGCATGTGCTTTTAATAATATATGCAGGATATTTTTTAATCTTGTCTCATTTTTTGAACTGAGATGAAAAAAAGGAATTCTCTAATTTAAAAGTATTTTTTAATTTAATTATTAATGCGTAAATATTCTTAATTTTTAAATAATCTTGCTTTTTATATAAAACATTTTAGAAACAAAATTTTGTCCTGATTGTATGTATTTTGTATAGAAACTGTATGAAATTATTATGACTTCTTTCAATTTAAATACTTTATCAGTTGAAGTGCTTTCTTGGTCTAACTTGGTTTGTGTTTTGTAATGTATAAAATTTTAAAACAATTTTTAATCACTTAAGGAGAAATATTCAGTTAAGCAGTGTTATTGCTGTAAAAATAAAATTTCTTGATTTTTAGCTGGTATTTGTTAAAAATTTGCTTCTCTGATGCTTATTTATAACATTTTAAGAAATAGAAAATAAATGGTTTTGTTTTCAAATCCTAATTCCATAAATAATAAAATTTATTTTTTCTGTATAAATAGAATTTTTTATAACCTGTAAAATGACAAATATTTAGAGAAGTGTTTTAGTTTAAATATTTCGGCTTTTTATCATTAGTAAATTTTTTATATTTTTTTCTGTATTTATTTTTATGAAACAAAGATGCTTTTTCCTAAATTTTATGTTCTTTAATTATTTTATTGCTTTCACGATTTTTATGCTTTTAATATTTCTTGACTATTCATCATACAACATGGTGTCTGA
The DNA here is from genome assembly GCA_026290005.1 of Latrodectus geometricus. NCBI lineage: Eukaryota > Metazoa > Arthropoda > Arachnida > Araneae > Theridiidae > Latrodectus > Latrodectus geometricus. The sequence continues at coordinate 159,431 of JAPDSC010155283.1, forward strand.
ATAAAGTCTCCACTTCTGATTTACCAAATGTGGAGGGAGTTGATGATTAGCTATTGATTAGTTTACTGATTATTTAATAACAATTAATATTAAAACATTACTATCTTGCAATTTTTTAAACATTCTGGTTTGTAAATTTTTCAATGATTTTAAAAATTCAATCTCTAAAACTTCAGACATTTTCTCTAATTTTTTCCTAAAAAACATATTACTGATGAGAAAACTTGAACTCATATTTATTGTTTACTTATTTGAACTATATACATGAAAATTTTGTTTTCCATCGTATGCAATTTGTTAACAGCAATTCGTTACAAATAAAATTTGTGGCTAGTTAATTTGCATATTTTACACTGATTAAATGCCATTATTTTTAATGAATATACCATTATTTTTAATGAGTATTTTATAAAACAAAATAAATGGTCAGGCATATTATGCGAATAATTCTGAAACTTTAATTAACACCGCAACTATTGTTTTTATAATTAAAAAAAAAATTGTGGTCAGGACTGTGAACCTTTGACAATTTTGAGAATTTATAAAAAACATAAGATTTTTTTATTTTTCCTTTTTCAAAATCATTTTGAGTAGGATGCAAATTTAAGTTATAGATTTTTTTCATAAATACCATTTTGATACTTTTTGATTAGAATTGTATTAGACATATTTGATTAGCTGATTTTAAGGGTCTCGTTAGGCCTTTGTGCAAAAACTGACCATTGAGCGACTAAACAATTTAGTTGATTTTAAGCTAGTGTGAATATAATTGTCTTCTATTAATATATTTCTCTTTTCTTTAAAAAATTTTCTTTCTATATACATATAACATTTGCTTTTTTAAAAATTTATTGAAATTTGTTCAATTTATAAATTATGTTAATGTCTGCCTATGTCAATTGTGCTTTAATTGTTTAATTTCTTTTCTTTTTACCCTTTTATAGTTTAGTTATATTTAAAAACTTTATATAAAAAAAAAACATTTGAATTATAGCTTTATCGTGATAGTGTATTTTTGATTTGTAGGCTTTTAATATTGTGACATAGATGGTTCTTCTTAATTGTATGCAAATGTGCACATACATTATTTATATATAACTAACAACAGTCAATAAAAAAAAATTGAAATTATTTTTAAATGTTTTTAAAAGCTCTTGATGGCATTTAAATTCAAGCAAGAATTTTATTAATTTACAATAATACATTGAAAAAAAGGGGAGATTAATTTATTTTCAATGGAAATTTGTTATTTAAACTCTTTAATTTTAAGTTATTTAATTTGTATTTAACTTTAGAAAATATAAACGTTGTATTTTTTAGGTTAAAAAATGGAGATTCATTAAACCTAACAGATTCTCGGATTCACATAGAAGATACAAATAACTCGCTTGTTATTAGCAACACAATTGAAAATGATTGTGGTAACTATACTTGTTCATCAAGTGGTGCAAGTGCAATTATTGCTGTGAAAAGTAAGCGTTGTTTTTTTATGTGAACAGTTCAATATTAATTGTATTCAAAAGTTAAAATTAATTTTATCTGTAATTTTATTTAATATCTTTATAGCAAAAGTGGTGATAAAGCCAATGGATAATTCCCGTAATGTTGATCAAAATCGAAATATTGTGTTGACTTGTAATATTACTCAAGGAACTCCGCCTCCAGTGATTAGATGGTTGAAAGGTAAGTTATTTTAAATACTAAGTGTAAAAAAATTAAGCTACAAATATTGTGTTAAATTGTGCCAATTTTTGATGTATTATGAAGAACCAATTCATTACTTTCCTAATTGTGTTAAAAAAAAATTGGTATTAAAGTGTATTATGTAAAAACTATTTTCATATTTCTGTAGTTGGTCATACATTTTCAACTACAAAAATATATTTTACTCCAAATCCATTGACAGTAAACAAATTTTTAAACAAGACTTGTTTTTTGATATGCATTATATCTGTGTCATTTGAATTGAAATGCTCTGATGTTGAATTTTGAATTTGTTAATATATGCATATGATAATGCTTTAAATCATAATCCAGTCCATGTAATAATTTAATAAATTATATATAATTTAGTTCATTTTTAATTTTGTATGTTTTGGCTCTAAAGGTACTTGCTATTTCCATTTCTAGTAAAATTTACAGTATTTTGCAAGCTTTACAATAGCTGAACTGATTGTAGAAATATTTTAGATTGAGCTATTTATATATTGTAAATCTATTTGATTTCTGATTTTTTCTAAAAAATTAATTTCAAAGTTCTTATTCTCAAAATCAGTTTTAAATGAATTTACATGGTATTATAAGTATTGTGAAATCTTAATTCAAATTTTATTAGAAGCACTAATAGTTATTAATATAGTTGTGATTTTTTTTTCAATTGTTTGTGCAGTTTTTATCCTATATTTTTATAATATAGTTTTATGTATGGTTTTAGTTTTCTAGTGTTGAAATATGTAACAACTTTCAATCAGTTTGCTTCAATGTTTTTTAATGGTGGAAATTTTAAAACTAGTTGGCATTGACATGTAATCCATTTAATTTCAGTTATTTTAAAAGTGAGACATAAATCCCATTGTTTTTTTTTTTTATGCAGATTTTTTTCTTTCATTTATGATGAATATACTATAGAATTTTTCTCTTAACTAAATGAATTCTATAAATTTTTTAAAACTTTATTTACTGCATATTACTTATATAAAATTTAATCATACATAAAGCATCTTTAATGAAAAAAGGAAATTTTTAGCTATTATGCTTCTTAATTTTTACTTTTTGTCTTATCATAACTTTGAAATATTGTTTCAGATTCCTGATTTAAAAATTTTAAAACTGAGTAAAAAAATTTATTACTGAGTAAAAAATTTTATTTTTTTTTAAAATTATTTTTAATTTTTATAGTATTTAATTTTTTTATCCATTAGTTATTTATGAAAAGGGAAAGATTTAATGTCTAAAAAAGATAGCTTTTTTTTGTTAGATATTTAACACAAGTTTTTTTAATTTCATATTTATTTTCACAATTTATTTATTGGCATTTTTAATATTTTATGTAGTCTTGATATGTGAAACTGGATAAATATTCAATGGTAACTATAAAAGCTTTGCATCAAAGCGAATTTTGAAATTAAACTATTTAATCCTGGAAAAGAAAAATTGATTTAAATAAAAGCAGATATATTGGATTTTACAACACCATCTTTTTAAAAAATCATAAAATTTAGTTTTATGGTTTATTTTTTTTATGAAGAGAGGCAATTTATAGGTATTATTTAGTTATTTGCCAAGTAAATTTTTTTGATTTACACAATTTTAAAATAAAAATTTTATTTTTTAAATTAGTAACTTTTTTAAATTAGTAACTTAATTAACTTTTACAAAATCTTAATTTTCAAATAACTGGAAGTTAAATATTGTGAAATACCAAATTTTTTGCTACAAAATTTAAATTTTGTAATTTTAATTTCAACAAAAAAAATTTATTTTTAGTTGGATTATAAATATTTATTTTAAATGTAAGTCCTGGAACATTGCTATTTATTTATTTCTTATAAAATTATGTGATTTTAAATTTGATTCCATTATATTGTGAGTATTAATAAATAACTTGGGAATCAAATAGTTTTTAAATGCTAAATTTTCTATTTTTTATTTCTTGCTATATTAGCAAAATTTATATTTTATAAATATTCTATATTATGAAAGTATAATAGTTGATATTTTGTTTCTTGTGCCATATTTTTATTAGAATTGCTTAAAAAGATGTTTAGATACTATTTACTTATGGAATCCTTTATAATTTTTTAAATATTTTATATTAGTTGAATAATTATATTTTTCTAATTACTTGTTATATTTTCAAAGTTAAAGTTCAAGTTATCAAATTCATATAAATCTTTGTATTCCCAAATTTAGCTTAATCTAATAAAATAAATTTCCAACATTTTATACAAGATAATCTTTTTATAAAAAATTTATATTTGTTACCATATTTTCTTGTATATAATCTGAAGTGGCCTATTATCCCCAAGATCTTTTATTTTTTTCAGAGTATAAAAAAAAAATCTGGGGCAATTTTTCCTGTGAATAGTTGAAAATATGTACTGCAGATAATGTGGTCTCACATGGGAGGGGGGGATACTCTTTGGTTAACAATATAATGAATTGTACTGAAATAAAAATTATGAAAATCATCTGATACCAAATTTTTTGCAAATCTTATTTAAATCCACCTCACCTCATCACAAAGTGCAATAAACTGAGATTAAAACACAGAATCAATCAAGAGTGATAATTTTGAGGAGATTATGGTTAAACTTATCGACTTTTTTTGTTTTAAATAACTTTTAAAATGAGGTTAAACATATTTTTAAAATAAAATATACTTGCTTTGTTAATTAAATAAAATAAATGGATCTAAACTATGCATTCAAAACTTTTCTTTTGTATGCTTGTTTTTCTCCTTACATTAATGTTGTTACCATGTTTTGTCTTCTCTATTTTTAGTTTAAAATATGCTGTGTAATAACTTATACACTTATGCTTCTACATGACAATATACAGACTTTGATATTTTATGTGAAGGAAACAAATCAAGACAAAATGCAACATGATAGCCAATAGTAATTCTGAGAAAATAAATTCATTCTTGAGTGTCATAGGATAAAACTGATAATAGCTGAAATAAAATAATTGAGCTATGATGCCAAAACTTTATTGTAAGCTTTTCTGATGATTTTGTATGATTTTTTTCAGATTATTCATAATGCCTTATAAAACGCACATAAAAATTCAAAAATTTTTTAACACCTAATCTACTGATTATATAGAGGAAAATATGGTACTATATATAATATTAATATATACATATATATATAATTATACTTTCATGCATGATACTTTTATATTTTTATATAGAATCTGATCCACTTAATATGTCTGATCCAAGAATAACAGTAAAATCTGATAGTAGAGGTATAGAAGGAACTGAAGTTATCATTGCAGATGCAAGATTTGATGATAGGGCTGAATATACTTGTATTGCTACCAATGAGGTCAATTCTGTTAATGCTACCATTTTAATTAGAGTTAAAGGTAATTATTTAAATGAAAATCGTAATTTATTATGCTTTGTATAACTAAAATTTGAAGTTTATAAAAATTTTAAGAAAAAATTAAATAATGAAGGAGATAATCTTTAATTACCTTTATTTTCCTGTGAATAAAACTTCAATGCTAAAATTAAAATTTTGTGCTAATTATGAAGATTAAGAAAACGGCAAGTATTTTCTTTGAATCCCTAAAGTATTATTAGTTTTGTTTAGAAATAGCTATTAAAAGTAACCTAAAATTTTCCGTTGTTTTAAAGAAAGATTAAAACGAGACAAAATATAGATAAAAATTATAATTTGCATCACAATATTTTAAACTATTAAAAGAGAATTTTTTTTACCTTATAATGTAATTAATGTTTATTTAGTTGGTTTTTCTAACATGTTAAATTTTAAATAAGAATTAAAAAAATGTGTTATTTCCAGGTTTGATGTTTTAATCATAAATTTTTATTTTACAATTACTTTTTATAATCAATTATTATATGCCAATTGTTATTGTATATATATATATATATATATATATATATATATATATATATATATAT